>JACOMQ010003050.1:0-22047 GCA_014843705.1 Euphrasia arctica
CGGCAGCCGGCAGGTTGCAAATTGTAATATTGCTTATCCTGTGGTACTGATCGGTAAAAGTTTTCCGACTAGGTTGCAAAGTGTAAAAACCCTATATCCAGGGGTGGCAAAGTGTATTTAGCCCTAATTAAAATCATTCTTGAACTTTTTTATTTCGTGAAAAAATGGAACTTTCAATTTAAATAATTTAAATCAAAATCAATTGAATATTCCAATATCAAAATGGCTAATAACTTGATGAAAACATAAATTAACTTGAAGAAAATCTTGATGAAATTCGTTTTCTAATGAAAAACATATTCATATAACGAGGGAGCAAAAGACATAATCACATATTTTGACAGTCAATTCTGTTTCTTCTTCTGAGCTTTGCCCAAAATATAGTCGCCCTCACATACAACCAGTCTTCCACAGTGCTGCAAAAGTTATAGAACACCATTCTCCATGATTCCATTACAATCAAAGAACCGACGACTCCCCAGAACCCAACAATGAAGCCCAAGATGATCGGTATGCCGATTTCTTTCAAAAAAGATAAGCTCATAATACTATCATCATCAACATGTTTTGGAGCTTTATTATTGGTGGAATATATGTTGGGTCTGTCTCTGGAGCACGGTGGGAGCGGATTTCCGCATAGTCCAATATTCCCGGCATATGCAGATGAATTAAATGTCTGTAGCTGACTACCTACTGGGATTTCGCCTGACAAATTGTTGTTGGCAAAATCAAGAAGTCCTAGAAAATTTAATTTTGCCATGCTAACGGGAATCACACCCGAGAGATGGTTGCTTGACAAATCAAGGGTTTCTAGCGAGCTCATCTGACCAATATCTGGATCTATGATTCCTGTCAATCTATTTCCTGACAGGTTCAAGGATTGTAATCCCTTTAGAGATGAGAATGATCTTGGGATGTTTCCAACTAATCTATTACGGGAAATATCTATGAGTTTCAGAAGTATGAGATTTTTTCCGTATATATATTCACTACGCTTCCATGAAACTATCGTGTATTTAGTAATCTCTTTAATATCATCATTATTGTACATGGTATATAGATCTGATATATTCTTTTCAACGAAATACGTGAAGTTGTGAAAGCATGGAGGAATGTGTCCTGATATATTGTTTCCGGAGAGGTCCAATATTTGAATCTGAGAAAGATAACATATTTGTGGAGGGATACTACCATAAAATCTATTGTTACGAATGATCAAACGCTCCATTGTTTCATGGTATTCCCCTATCCATGTCGGAATGCTTCCGGTTAGCATATTATGACCAATATCAATAAACTGCAACAATTTGCAGTTCTTCAAAGTCGGAGGCAATTTCCCGGACAGGTTGTTATTGGACAATTGCAATACATTTAGATTCAACAAAGAACCCAAAGAATGTGGTATTTCGCCAGAAAAATGGTTGTTTACTAAACTGAGAATTGAGAAATTAGTCATGTTCCCCCAGCAGTTGGGAATATTTCCTGATAACTGGTTATCGGAGAGGTCAAGGAACACAAGAGCATAGGGAATTCCACAGATAAATGAAAACGATCCTGAAAACATATTTTGGGACATCTGGAAATACCATGTGCTTGGAGAGAATAATGGTATAGGACCTGAAAAATTATTTGAACTGACGTCTAAGATTTCGATTTCTAATGATGGGAAATCAGTTAGGGTTCCAATGAGCTGGTTATGCGAGAGATTCAAGTAAATCGCTTGATGAGACAAACTCGAAAGCCATTTCGGTACTTCACCTAATATGCCATTGAGAGAATGATCAAGGCTGCTGAAATTGGTCTGCGTTCGAAGCCATAACGGGAAATGCGGACCGACTTTGCATCCAGATAACCTAATATCACTCAATTGAAAAGGCGGAGTCCAATCAGGGCTGATGTCGAGTGTCAATGAATTGGAGGACAAATCCAGTATCTTTAAGTTGGGAAGTTTGCTTAATTCGGCTTCAGTGATTGTGCCTTCCAACGAATTAAAAGACACCCATAGCTCTTCAAGCTTGAGAAGTTTCCATAGCTGAGTTGGAAGACCTCCGAAAAAGTTATTGTCCGTGAGAGCAAGTATCTCGAGATTGATAAGATTTCCTATTTGTGGAGGAAGTGTTCCAGAAAAATGATTGGAATGGAGATGGAGTGTGTCAAGGTTTGTAAGGCTACATAGTTGAGGAGGAACATTTCCGGAAAATCCATTGCCTGAGAGACGAAGTATCTCAAGGTTGGTAAGGTTGCCTATCTCTGAAGGAAGTGTTCCGGAAAATCCATTGCCTGAGAGACGAAGTATCTCAAGGTTGGTAAGGTTGCCTATCTCTGAAGGAAGTGTTCCGGAAAATCCATTGCTCGAGAGATCAAGTGTCTCAAGGTTGACAAGGTTCCCTATCTGTGGAGGAATTATTCCAGAAATTCCCATGGTTGAGAGATCAAGTGACTTAAGATTGGTAAGGTTCCCTATCTGTGGATGAAGTGTTCCAGACAAATCATAGTTGTGAGAGAGATCAAGTATCTCAAGGTTGGTAAGGTTCCATAGATGAGAAGGCAAATTCCCGAAAAGGTTTGAGCGGCTGAGATTCAAATGTTGTAATTGGGTCATGGAACATATGAACTTTGGAAATTTGTTAGTTATGAAAGAATTTCCACTCAAGTCCAAAACATTCAAACTATGCAACTCGCTCAATGCAGAATTAATCTCACCTCCCAAATATTGACCGACGAGTTGGAGTGCGATCACGCGACCAGTGGTGTTCTTGCACTCGACTCCTTCCCATTTGCAGCACTCCTTTTCCTTTCCCCACGAAGACATCATACCATAATCGTCTACTAGTCCTTCCTTGAATTTGAGAAGAGCTTTCCTCTCTCTCGTCACGCACCTTACGTCAGTACTAGCAAATACAAATTGATATTCTGAACTGCACACCAAAACAGTGATGAGAAGGAAATTAGTAACAAGATTCATTTTTGTTTTTATTTTTTGATGCAAAGTTATGTATAATGACCAAGCGAAATCTGTAATATATAGTATTCCGAAAAAGTTACCGTAAGAAGACTTGGAATTTTCTTCGCATCGGGGTCTTTGAAAAAGTGTGGCTATTAATGTATCAAATAATCTGATGTAGACTTCTATGGCTGAAAGACCAAACTGAGAAAATCATGCAAGTTTTGTCCAAGTCTTCAGCAAGTTGACTCAAGTCTAAACGGCCAGCTATCTAACTAATTTGTCATCTAAACATTTTAAATTTTTTAATTTTTTTTAAAGTTTAATAAACAATTGTAAGTAATTTGAAATATATTTAAAGTGATTTAAATTAATATTTTAAAGGTATTTAAAATAATTTAAAAACTATTTTAATACATTTAAAAAAATGTATTTATAATCATTTAAAACACTTTAAAATGTATTTTAAATCATATGAAAACAATTTAAATACAATTTTAATTATTTTAAAATGATTTCAAATAATTTCAAATTTATTTTAATACACTTTAAAAATGTTTAAAATAGATTTAAAATAAATTAAAAAATATTTTAAGACATTTCAGAATATTTAAAAGGTGTTTCAAAGCATTTAAAATTATTTTAAACACTTTAATATATTTAAAAAGTATTTCAAATCAATTAAAAATATTTTAAAACATTTATTAATGTTTATAAAAAAAAATCGAATCAATATTTTTATGTGTTCCTTACAAAATTTATTTTGTAGGACTCGCCTGAGTAAAAAATAAATACTTAGTTGTAAATAAAATAAATACTTAGTTGTAAATAAAATAAAATTAATCGTTCTCTTAAATATCATCAAATACAAAATGTTAACAAAATAATCCAAATTTTGTTTCACGGTGTAATATTCTTCAGCTCATCATCATAATATCCAAGATCAATTGCACTCGGAACATGGGAAAAAGGATTGGCATCAAAGTTCGTTAAGGGCTTGCCGACGTAATTTGCTGCTACTCCGGAAATACGATTAATCTATATAGACGAGATCATACGAAAACACGACGAAAAAGACTATCAAATGTTTGCACACTAACTTTGATAGTAACAAAAGATAAGTCAATACTCAACAGTACATTTTATGCATAAGAAAAACAGGACTAATGCAAGTGAATGCACAATACCTCGTCTTTGAGACGAGCATTCTCCGTTCTCAAATGTCGCTCGTCCAAGGACACATCTTCGAGAGCAGCCATACGGCCGCAAGACGGACAGCTGGCGTTGCTGAGAGCCTCTCTTAGCATCCCATTTTCGGCACGAAGCTTTTCGTTCTCAGATCTCAGGTTCGTGTTCTGATGGCGCTCGTGCTTGCTCTGATGCAAAAAACCGAGAGACGACTATATACATGAGTAACATAAATGATGGTAAAATTTGGAGGAAAAAATAAAATTATATTTTATAATGTATACCTTCATTTGCGTGCGTTTGTTTTGGAACCAGAACTTAACTTGTAAGAGGTCCATTCCTAACTCCCGGCCGATTTCGATCCTCTGCTTGTTGTCCGGGTGAGGACAGTCACGGAAAATACTACGGCCATTTCGATTTTTTTCAGAATTCAGTAAGTATAGAGGAAACATAATTTATTTGATATTGAAATTTTATATGATAATTACTCTTCCATTGCTTGGATCTGCTGTTGAGTGTGACGGTGGCTCCGTTTTCTTTTCAGTTTGTTATTCTCCGGATGATCACCGATAGGTTTCGTGTCGACTCCCTCTTTGGAGATCACCCTGCGTACTTCATGACTTCCGGACATCATGGTCGAAAGATTCCTGTGAGGCACAATATGTATCGAGTTTTGTCGATGATAAATTCATCGAGAGGGACTAATGTGCAAATTCAAATTGGCCTAGTTACTAATGTGCATGTTTTTCGTGTTGATTTACGATACATTTGTTGAAAAATAAATAGAACGAATTTGTAACATAAAACTTACTAAACTGCGAGATTTGCGAAGGCGTTCCCTTGAAGTAACCGAGGATCGACGAAAAAGTCAGAGGAAATATGAAGGGATGAAAGCAATAAAGCAGATGGAGGAAATCAATTAGTGAGAAAAGGATTTATAGGAAAAAATGAATATATAGATAGTGCAATTGCATTAAATACAGATGTGCTACCATTATATTAGGAAAAATATCAGAGGAATTAAAAGGCTGTTAGATTTTGAATTCATCACAAAACCAAGCATTGTGTGCGGAAATTAAGTGCGAAAATCGGGTTGTAATAACTCGTTTTCATTTCCCGCTTGAGAAAATCAGAACGAAATGACAAAAAATATCAGGGCAGGCATGAGGCATGGCTTTGAAAGGGAAATAATCCGCGTTTATACACGATGAAATCGTATAATATTGAAAATTTGTAAATGTATGATGGCCGTAAAAGGAATAACAATAAGGGCTCAGATTCTAAAAAATCTACTGTGAGCATTCGCCTTTTATTATACTGTGATACGAATACATTATACTTGTTCACAACATTAAGTGCATTGCAGACGAGCTTGATATATATGTTCATCAACACTCGGTTATGCGATCATACTTGACAACAATTTAATTTCATAGATAGATTAATAAAGAATGCATATTATTATAATTATTGATTTCTCATCGTAATCCTACTAAGCTTTACTAACGAAAAATTTAAATGACGAAGTCGCACTCATTACGTAAGCTAGAAATCGAGCTCCTTTAATGTTTCTACTTGTTAAATTCTCCCAAAGACCTTCTTTTCACTGCTTCGCCTGCATAAGATATGAGACGATTATACTATATTACAAACAGGTCCTCTTTCTACAAATGTATCGCAATATTAGTCTCATATTTTTCAAAAGTTTACAATTATAGCCCCATAATCGGCTTTTAAGGGCATTTTAGGAATATAAATTTGTCCAACTTAAAATTTACAGGGACCAGAATTGCCAAAATCAGAAACTAATGGGACCAAAAGTTGGAATATTACATACTCTATAACAGACAACAAGTAATGGCTCATGGCAACATGTTATCTAGATTGAGTTTTTTGTCCTAATGTGAGAACTGAAAAATATAGTTTAAAATCGAACACGAGAGCTACGCATCGATTTTATAATGCTCGAACCCATACCTGCGAATAGACGAAAGTTCCTGAGATCGCGATGGCAGCTCCGAGCGCGTTTATCGGTTGGAGCGGGGTGTTGAAGATCACGATAGACGCGACTATAACCGAAACCCTCTTCAGAGTGTTTCCGATGCTGAAAGTCAACGGAGATATCTCGTTTAAGGACATGTAGGAAACTTGATTGTACAGGTGATAGAACACGCTCTGAGCTACTACCCACCTGTCGATTTTTAAACACCGTTAACTACTTCAAAAATCGAGCTCGATCGATTTAGCGTGCGTTTATTGTCGAACTCACCACACGAAATTCGGGCCGATTTGCGAGACGGCCTTTTTCCAGCCGACGGCCCACAAGTGGGGCCCCTCCACGGCAACGGCGAATGGTGTTAGGATCAGAAGAGAGAGAATCGAGAGACAAGCGTAGTAGTTCGTCCCGCCGACCGGCTTCCCTTTCGTTAGTCCTCGCTTCGAAAATATGTTACGGAACACGAATGCTAGATTCGACAGCATCGCCCCTGTAAAACCTGCACAGATTATAACAGCATTTAGAGAATATATTCGAGTCACTAATATAAATATCGAGCTTTTAAATTAAGCGGTTTCTAACATGGTATCAGAGCATTATCTAATGCAGAGATCCCCACCCGAATTAGTTATTCACTTGTTGGGCTTCTTTAAAAGGTTGAAATTCGTCCACAAGTGAAGAGGAGTATTAGAAAATATATATTCGATCCATTAATATAAATTTCAAATTGTCCAACTACTCTAACATTCGAGCTTTTATATGAATTTTTTTTAACATGGTATCAGAGTGTTGGCTAATGCAGAGGTCTTGGGTTCAATGGGTTCGACATTCGACACAGGCGACTTAAAAAAGTTGAAATCGGCCCACAAGTGAGAGAGTATTGGAGAATATATTCGACTCACTAATATAAATGTCAAGTTGTCCAACTTTTCTAACGATTCGAGCTTTTAAATGAAGCGATTTCTAACAACAAGTTTAAAAGGGAAAAATGTACCAACGAGATTGAAATTGAGCTCGGTCGCAGCGGATAACGCGCAGCCTCCGACTATAGGAATCAACGAGAGGTAAACCGGAATCGGGAAAGATTCTCCCATCAAAAACCTCGAAACGAGCACGCTGAAAGCCGGCTCGCCGCTCTTTATAATGTGAGTGAACGAAACCGCGACTTTCGACATGCTTACTGTCGCGGCCACGTGCCCGATCGTGTGGGCCACGGCAACCTGCGACGAAATAACACGATCAAAATTACAATACTTTTTTTCTTAACTACCTAATCGAAAGAAACTAGACCTAACCGGAAACAGAGTTTTCCAGAAGTCGAGGTCCGTTTCGGGAGCAGAAGTTATCTTCGTGGCCCATGACGCGAGCATGAGGAGAGAGCCGGCGGCTAGGGAGAGAGTGGAAGTGAGCCAGGGAAAGGGAAAGGCGTTGAGGACTTTCTTGTTGTATATGTTGAAGACTACATTCAGGGCCCACCATGTGGCGAAGTAAAGGCCGATCTTGAGCTTATGAGTGGTGGCTTTTTGATCGATGGAGATGGAGATGGGGACTGGCTGAGACTGACGAGCTTCGTAGGCGTTGAGTTGGAACGAGGAAGACTCTCGAGGAGCTCGGTAGATGTTTGAGCCGAAGCCGGATGAAATGTGTAATGGCTTGTGGGATAATATGAATGAGGTTTTCTTGGAGGGGTTGAGGGTTGAGAAGCTGTGAGGCCTTAGGGAGAAGAGCAATTTTTCGGGTAATTTTTCGGGGAGTGTTGTTTGAGTTGTGTAGGAATGGTTTGGTGAGAAAGACATTGTTGTGTTTCTTGAATAAGACTAGTGAAATGTGTGTTTATGTGATTTTGTAAGAAAGATGGATGTGTATAAATAGGGAGAGGGAGTGTGTGTTTGTGTGTGTGTGCATTGCATAGCAGCCGTTGGAATTGTTTAAGAGGCCTTTTGCAAGTTGTTTCTCATGCTTAGTATGCTTTTAGTCAAACTGAAATATCACGAAGACGTTGAGGAAGACTCGAATCACTTAAAAATATTTCATCTTAAGGAGTAGTTCATTAGGTTTATAAGATGGTCTTTTTTTCATACAAATTCAATTAATGTGAGACAAGTCATAAGTGAATATTTGTAGACCAAATTCGCGGTTTGCAAACTCCCTATGTGCATTTGAAAGATCTAAGTTATTGAATCAATAATGGTATTGCATGTGAGTTGGTGGCTCCAATTTGATTTGATTTGATAGTTGAGGCAAAGGGCAAAATCAATTTTTAGAAGTAAAGGTGAGGGTTCAAGAGAAGAAAAGTTGCCTTCTTTCATTTGGCGCTTTCTATGAATTTGGGGTGGAATTGCACATTCCTTTTCTTGAATGATTGTGACCGTTGAGAGCATGTAAGAAAACCAACGGTTCTAATTATTTGACACCAAAATATCTCCCTTGAGGTTTAGGTATATACATACAGTATGTCAGAAGAGATATTCAAGAAATTAGGTACAGAAAAAGCGTTGGCTACTTAATTTGTGTTGACCAAAACTCGTGCACCAAATAAAAATAAAAATTGATCACATGTTCTAACGTGCCTTAAACACGTACTTAGTACTCCAAGAAAATTGTTATTTTTTAAATTTTTAATTAAAAAGTAAAGAGTAAAAATATATTTTAAAAGTGAAAAGTAAAGTAGTTGTGAGTAAGTTTAAAAAGTAGGTGGGGTAAAGTAGAATAAAATTGTATATTAAAATGAAAAAATTAGAATAATTATTTTCTTTTTGGGGGTGTGTCGACTATTGTTGGACACCTCAAAATGGAAAGTATGACAACTGTCTTTGAACAGAGGAGAGAAAAGTATTTAAAAAAATATCGTTAATTTTCTTGTCCGTGAAAATTATGATGGACATTTTTATTTGTGCATTTAGTGCAACATGTTTGCCCAAATAATTGTGCTAGTACTTCATGACATCTTCCGACAACAAATCACAATCTCATGGTACCATAATTTACTAGAAATTGAGGGCTGATATATCACATAAAATGTAGTCCGTTGATCCGTTAAATGTAGTCCTTAATTTTAGTCGTATACACAATCGAGAACTACCTTGAGGTCGGAGTCCCTACCTAGGGAGCTCGATTTCTGCAGATGGAATCGGATTGGGAAAAGTCATCAGCTTGTGCAACTAAAATCACACCATGTAAACTAATGAAAATCTCATTTGAATCCAGAAATGAACAAAAGGAAAATAAAGGTTCACATGCATTTTTAACTTACATAACTGCAAAATCAAGGATGAAGAAACGATTCCTGCGAGTAATTAAGCAACTGACAAGACAACACACTATCGATCGGGCACTAACAAAAGGATCCGACATCATGCCCTCTTTTTCCTAGGTAAAACAGATCTTTTCCCGATCCCTATGTTCTTGCTCGAGTTAGCCAGCAGACCACGCAACAAAGCTAGAATCGCAAACCCCAAAAATGGGTAGTATATCATTAACAGCTGCTCAGATGCTCGGTTGGACAATGAGAGCTCGGATATTATGGCAACCTGAGTTCAAACGAAAATTAGATAAGAGATAACAGAATCAGAATCCTACTTCGTTTCATAATAGACTGAACCTCAGTTTTTTTTTTTTTTTTTTGTAATTAACCCTAAAAATTGAAAATTAATTGAAAATTAGTAAAACATAAGGTTGGTTTATCTAGACGACTAGACCAGAAACAAGGTGTTATATATACAGTTCACGCCACTTCAGATTTTCTCTCTCAGACTGATTTCATTGTTTGCAGTAATGAGTAATCTAATAAGAAACTCCAAGAACCTTTAACTCGCTCGTTTATAATATATTGCATAAAGTCAGGACATATAGTCGTTAGAAAAACACCTACAACACTGTAACTGATTATGATAGGAAATTCAACGAGTATCACCTGATTCACCCCTTTTATCATAGATAAATGTTTTTTTATGACATGACTCCCTATCAATTGACATAAATCCCAAAAGCTTCCGTTAAAATCCAAAGTAACTTCTAAAGTGAGGTTCTTTGGAGAAAGACCAGGAAAAGAAAAACTTAGAACTTCAAGAAATGTAAAACCGGCCCATGTACAAATTCAACGAGAAACATCGCCCGCAACACAGCCTATCCATTTTAGTCGGGCATACGAAGGCCTAATTATTATTCACTACAGATTAAGCGTCTAAGACAATCAATCACCCCAATGGTTCTACATTAACAGAGGATTCAAGATTATGTGGGCCCTAGTTTAATAGATCAAGAACCATTCAAGACAATAACATAAATTATGTCATCTCATATTTCAGCTCCAAAAATCCACCGAGGAAAAAAACATTGAAAGTAAAATAAAAACAGAGGAAATGAAATTAAAATGGTTTTTACCATGGCAGTTAGAGAGGAAGTGCCAAACAGCAAACAGGTGGTGCTCAACCAGGACTTCCCGGCGGCGATGCCGTAGACGCACGCGACGGCGAGCGGCCACTGGAAAACGAGCTCGAGCCAAACAAGGGCCACGAAGAAATGCGGGGTTTCAGAAACCAAGTAGTCGCCGTACTCTTTGGCGTACCAGGTCTTGAGCTCCAGCAGGAACGACGGGAAGAGGGAGTGTGGAAGGCACGTCTGGCCGTCGATGAGCGGCGCCACGACGGAGATGACAAGGAAAAAGACGAAGAGAGCGGCGTCAACCACCTTGCAGAAAGCGCTCATCTTTTTGCTCTTTTTTTTTTTATCGAATTGAAATGAGGAATGGTGAGAGCGGCCGTCGATGATATCTAGGAGGAGGTAGGTTTTGTTTTGAATAATCTATTGAAAAGGGGATCTGTAGATGGGGATGGAGATGCCGACTTGTATTGTACTACGTATGTTCCAACGTTGGTTTCGGAATGCTTTTGCATCACAACACGTTTGTTGTAAAATTGGGAAAATAACACGAAAATAAATCCTTTTAACCTGAAAAAAATGTAATCTTTTCACCTCAAATATCACTAATTATTTTTCAAATTTTGATTTTCATTCTTTTGATATCTGATTTAACAAGTTTGCACACATACAAGACAATGAAACCAAAAAAATACCACATGATTAATTAGAGTGAATTTTCTCCTTGTTAAAAAAATCTCATCCTAGCAAAATTAAAGCAAAAATCTCAACTTGTACTTTGATAACTTTGAATTCTGATTATCACTATCACATTTTCAAAAGACTACAATTGGAAATCGAAATAAATCACATGGTAATCCATTTTGAAAAAAAAATTGTGATATTTTAACTTGTAAAAATATTGTAAAAGAGAGAAAAGACAATAAATAACTAAATAAATAAATAAGAAGGATAAACCACCCAAAACGTAATAAAGGGAATTCCTCTGTTTTTATAGAATTTTCCCAGTTCCGAAACCCTAAATCAAGAAGAAGAAATGAGCGAGAGGCCCGTGCCCAGGAGGGAGAGCCCGTGGGGTCTGTCTGAGGGCTACCACCGAGAGCCCAAGGCCCACCGATGCAATGATCGAGCTGAAGATGTCATCTATGTGAGCACCTTTTTTTTTTTTCCTGAATCTTATTCTTCATCACATTATTCGATTGCTATAATAACTGGAAATAAATGTTTTCCTGCAATAGTAACACATCACTAAAAAGGGATCCTTCATATATAGATCAATTGTTACAAGAAAAGATATGTTTTTTTTTGATGGAATGATATTACTGCACCTTATAAAGATTGATTTTTTTTTCGACTGCGATTCCGAGTTAGTTGTGGTGTATTTCTGTAATTGTGTTTGGAATATCATATCCCATTTGACCTTTTGCAATTGTCCTTACCTCTGAGTATCTTAAAAGAGCCTTAAAGCATTGATCCAGTCATTTCCAAGACAAGTTCGATTTGTCTATGGGGGAAATGTTTGATGCGAGATTAAAATGAAATGAATTTTCTGTAAACATTCGAGGAATAGAATATGTCGATGATGTCTGCTCATTCTATTTGTGTATTGAACTGAAAATTTTGTTTGTGAAGTGATCATAACAATATACTGGAAACTTATGGAACAGAAAACGAGTATAACTTAAGCCCAAATTGACATTGAAGCTCTAGTCATACGAATATTAAAAACTTCGGATTATAGCTATCTAACCTGCTTTTCTTGTCAAATGACTCAAATTTAAGTTTAACAAGTTTGGTTTAGACTATTACTACAAAATAGCACGTTATCTCATTTGATACTGTCATTTTTTCCCGGGATATTTGTAAGTTAATCAAACATTACAGAAATTTTAAAAGATAAGTGGGTCTTTCTTGCAATTATACTAAAAATCAGAGGTCAATATTGTTATCATCCATAATTATTACTGTAATATGTTGAGTTTATCTATTTATTGCAGGCATTTTTCGAAGGCAACCCTTTTAAAACTATTCCAGGCCCTTTCAAGCTATTCTATCGGTGCATGCGTTCCAAACCTGGGTACGTGTCGTATCAAATTCTTTCTGGCTATCATGTTATTTAACCTCACTTTTCTTGGACGTTTACTTTGAAAATAGATCAAGGATGTTGCTTCGTTGTTTTCTAATGAATACTATAGTGTGGCTTATGCGTCCTTTTTTCGTTTGTGCATGTGTACATTTTCTTCTGTTATATACTGGGAACTCAGCTGTTAAATTGTTTATGCAGGGAAGAGCCTACCGAGCCTTTCCACTACTTAGAATTGGATCCCCCTAAAAGAGAAGAAGTAAAGCTCGAGTAGTGACCTGGTCTTTGATTTACTCCCAGTTGAAATAGTAATCAAAAAATACGATGACAGTATTTATAATTCGAGCTGTTATGTTATGGAGTGATGATCCCTGAGCAGAGTTAACTATCTCAGCGTCTGTTCTGAAATAAATACGAGAACAGTATTCGTTGTAATATTTTCAAGAAATGTTGCATTTGATAATCGTGTAATGAATCCTGTCTTCTTCTTCTCGTTTCTTACGGAGTAAAACTCTGTGAACTGCAAGAATAAACAATAAACTGTATCCTCTTTCCATGAGTCCTTTGTCAAGTGTTTTTCTTATCAACAACAGATTCATATTGCTAACTACAAATATTAAATCTTTTAAAAATCCAATCTTTTCATTTCAATATCAAGTGTATACAAGATGATTGTCATAATTGTACAGATGAGGTTGGGCTCTTCTGCCCTTCAGAGAGTTGGCTTGTGCTCTTCCTCCTGATCACATCTTTAACCTCGGTTTCCTTCATGTCCACGAAACCGATCATATCCTTAAGGCTGGAAACCCTTGTGGTCCGCTTTATGGGCCTCACGGATTCAGCCTGGTCAACGCTCGACACCTCCTCTTCCTCCACATTGTATCTGCTGTACTGAAAGCAAAGTCTGCAGAAAAACACAGTTAGAGCTAGAAAGCAGGCGACTCCACACAACAGAAACATCCCCCAGAAGCTCGTGAGGGAAAGTCTGTTGTCTTCAACAGCACTGGTTTTAGTCGAGCATCCTCCTCGGGTGAGCCACTTGTCGTGTATCCTCTGGAGCTCACCGTTTTCGGATAGTTGGAGGATGGCTGTAGATAGGTCCTGTGCAAGGGGTGAGTCCCTTTGAAACACCTGAAACACAAAAATGCAATCTTTTGAAATTTACAAAAAACACCCTAAACAGTTTCGATATTACGAAGATGAAGAAACACTCACGAATCCCCATCCACTCTTCGTGAACTCACGCCCGACGATGCTGAAAGTGCACTCCGTGTTGGATAAAAACAGCTCGACATACGGAAGCTCGTCTACGATGGCGGCAACACCGCCTCGACTCGGGCCCCGTTCGAGGGCCTGTGTGTATTCTTCTTGGTTTTTCAATAACCGGAGCCTCGACTTTGCTATCTTTAGCTCGTTGATGAGATACTTAACTGCGAACGACCCGTCCTGAACGCCTATAGGATCGGAACTCGAGATTAAAGAGTCTATTCCTTGGACTTGCGAAGAGAGCTGTCGAACCGTGAGGATCGAAGTCAAACTAGCAGTGTAGCTCGAGTTGATGATCAAAACAACGAACAGCCAAAAGATCAGAACCGCACGTCCTAAGGTGCTCACCGTGTTTTCTCCTGCAAAAGGCTCGTATTTTCAACATGTGCCTAAATGAATTTACGACGGTAAACATCTGTAAAACGAGAAATCACGGATTTTTACTACTTACTGTGAGAGAAAAACATCGTCGAGAAACTGAACCTGAAATGTCGAAATGTATCAGAGAAAAAACCGAAAGACATCGCTATTTGAACAAGATGTGGGAAAACTAACTAACTAACCAGAAGACTGTCACGAGTTGCTGACGTGGCGAGCCGCGGAACTCGGTGTTGAACCGATGCTCGAGAATCCAAACAACAGTTCCCACGAAGAGAAAAAAAGACCCTGTCACAGCCCACATTTCCCAAGTGAACGGCTCGAGGAAAGCCCATGGACTCGTTTTAGCTTGCTTGACAGGGGCAACTACAACGAGCCCAGATTCAAGGTACGGTTGCGTGAAGTCCACTAGCCGTGTTCTTGTTGTAGTGATCGTAACATCTCCAACAACCGCATCATATTTCTACGAAAAGAAATCAAATCGAAGAGTCAGGTGAATTTATCTATTAGCCATTTAACAAGAAATGGTTTTTCGAAAGCTCACATTTTGCGCGACCCCATTGACAAGATTATCGTACGAAGGGCTTCTCAAACCATCTCCATACAACACATACTCATGAGGAACTGGGTAAGGCAGTAAAGCAACTGCAGCTTCAAATACATCAATGCAATACCCTCTTGCCCCTGACGGCCCTTTATCCTTCGTCACAATATCCAAATAGCTAACCCTGTAAGGCACCGCGATCTGCATGGGCCTTCCGTTGTTCGGGAAAACCCATCCCTTCGGCTTCTTAGTAGTTTCGCCTGGCCATAAAGCACTGTACAAGTTCTGAGTAATATTTGGTGGCTTTGAATACAATGATTCCGGAGGGACAGTAGAGAATCTCGAGTAGTTTGACCAATACCCAAGCCTCCGAAAACCGGTGCCAACGTAGTTCAAGACATCAAATGCAGGACGGATCAAGTTTTTCTTCGAATCGAACTGAATTTCACCGCTTACACCTGTGAAATTCGTCTTCGTGAGAACTTGGAGCAGTTTTTTACCCTGGTCGAAAACTCGGAGGGACGTTAAACGGAGGACGGAGCTTGTGTCGGTATCACTTACTCTCGGATCATCAGAAAAGGTAATGTTTTCACCGGTTCTTAGAAAATCATCGAGCGCTCGGGCTAACAACCAGACAGAGTCATAAGCGAATAAAGAATATGAATTCGATTTTCGGGTTTTTTTGTTCTTCAAATTTCCCCACCGGGAACTGAACCTTTTTTTGTAACCCGATTCCGGCGTGTAATGCCTAAGAGCAACCACTCCTTGAAGAAAATTACTCGTTTCTTGACCGAAAGTCTCTGGAGAAGAAGAATCAAGAATCAAAGGAAGCCAATCTGTAGCTATCCACACATACCCCTCACTCATCATCCCGAGCCTCTTCGCAACCGAGAAAACATTCAGACCCGAATCTGGATTCACGTGCACGACATAAACACGAGACTCCATCAAATTCACTTCCGCCAACAAGCTGTCTATTTCGCTTATCGAGGCTCCAGGCACGAAGCCCGCCTTGTAAGAAATCTTGGCCCGTTTCACTGCGAGAGCATCGCTTAGTGCGGAAATCCCGTTTCTTCCGTAATCGTCGTCTACGTATATGGCGATGACTTCCCGCCACCCGAATTGATCGACCAGGTCAGCAATTGCTTGCATTTGGAAATAATCGCTTATGGTTGTGCGAAGGAAGTAAGGGTACTGGAGAGCCGAGAGGGCGGGGTCCGTTGCTCCGAACGAGATGAGAGGCACTTGAAGCTCGTCTACGATGTTGGAAATCGAGTGGGCTATCCCCGACGACTGAGGGCCGATTACGGCGACTACTTCCTTCCCCATGAGATTCATAGCTACACAAGTAAGGATTTATCAAGATTTCCCTTTTTTTTCATTTCACCTTCTTATAATAATATTAATAATACATGGGGAAACACAATCAAATCTAAGAAAGAAAAACATCCTTAAAAGAGTAATTAAAGAAAAAAAAATCAAGAAAATCAGACCTTCAACCGTTCCAAGAAATCCACTGCAATTAGTGTCCTGCAATAAAAGGTTGAGCTTTATGTCCTTCAACAAAGATTCATCAGAATTAACATCTTCGACCGCGGCAAGGAGGGCCGGGCCCACAGACCTTCCAATGGCCGAATCAAAGGTGAACAAAGACCCGACATTTATCACTCTCGGCCCATCGACAAAAAAGCTCGAATTTTTCGACTCTCCGGCGACTTCCACGGCGACCCACGTAAAGGAAATCAAGAACACACAAACCCATTTTGTATTTACTCGGGCCGACATGTTTTTGCTCACAATAAAAGGTAAAAGATTCGGTAAATTTCGAATCTTGGAGGTACACCAAGAGTTTTAGTGGTCCTGTGTGACTGTGTGTGATTGTGTGTGTGTTTTCAGGGGAGACCAAAATTACCCTTTACCCTGTATATACAATGGAAGCTATTTATGAATGTAATAAGATTTGATTCCAACGTGGGAGGAAGGGAAAAGCGACAAAAACATGATTTATTAAGAGTAATTAAGAACTTAATCATTAATGATGATGATAATCATTACAAGAACTTGTGGGGTATTTTCGCACAGAGGGAAGTTAAAATAAAATGAGTGGATAACAAACACGAACACAACACAAACAAACAAAAAGGAAAAAAAGAAAAATAAAGTGAGATAAAAAAAAAAGTGTGTTCTTGCAAGCTAGGAAAAGAATGATTCTTTCTTTGGTGCCTGTTTTTTCCTTCATTCACACAAAAATAAAAGAGAAAAAAATATAATAATCATTGTGATAATTTGGATTATTTTTTAATTGGGTAGGGAAATCCATAGCCACGTTTTGTAACCACGCTAAGATTTTGATTTTTCAACTTTGATAGTATCTTTTGTAATTTTCCAACTCTAAAATACTTCAGTCGTCCTAATGTTCAATCTTATACTGTAAAAAAGCTTCATTTTTTGCGTTGCATGCAAAATGTCTCATATTCTCTTTTGATTCCAAATTTTTTTTCCATCTTTTTGATAGTTACTTTGTAACTTTCCAACTCTAAAATCCTCCTAATGTCATATCGTAGAAGTGTCATTTTTTGGGTAGCATGAAAAGTCTCATTTTCTCTTTTGGTTTCGAAATTTATTACTGTACTAGTAGATTTTCTGTTGAGAGGCAGGTAGTATATTTCTAAAAGATATTTTTGTTCTTTCATTTTCATGTAAAAGATATTTTAATTGAATTGGAAAGTCAATGAAGAGGTTACACCGAAATATATAAATAAATAAATAAATAAATAAATAAATAAATAAAAGCACAATAATATTGAAAAGTCATGTTGAATTTACTAATGAGTCAATGCACTTCTGTCACATACTCACATGAATAAAGAATCGTAGAACAGGGGGCTCTCATGTCATCGTATATTTTTTTAAATAATTAATACATTAAAATATATTTCTTTATCTTTGATTGAGAGCAACGTTATTTTTAGAAAATACACAAAAAGTAGACTATACACCACCAAATGCTGGACAATAAACACAGATGAATAACATGATTTTCAGAGGCATTTTCATTATTTTCAAAATGACAGAAACAAAATACTATACTTACAAGTCAAGGTGTGATAAGTAAAATCTATAGATTTTTATTTGTTTTGATGAGTATCACTCAACATTCCACAAATTTTGACTTGTCGATCAAAAATAATCTAATTCACTCAATAAATTCAGCTGACAATCAGTTTCGAACTCTAACATCTACCGGGAAAGCTGAATGTTATTACAAAAAGTGAACACTGTTTCAAGACTCGGGCAATTGCTTACCCATGTCAATGGAATAGGCAAGAATCCATCTCACAATCGAGATGCAAAACTAATGAAAGACATTTTATTCTCAACATTTTATGATTGAAGAAACTCAATATCGATGGATGATCAGCATGTCTTCGCTACTTACTGACTAAGCTGTCGAATAACATATGGAAGTATACCACCATGGTTGAAGTAAGCCAATTCCACCTATTAGATTGAAGTATAACAAATCAAAAATTGAACACCAGAAATATATTGCTGTATTCAATAAACGGGGTTGGGTTGATTACAATATATAAAGGGTATCTTCGTGTTTTTTTTTTTTTTTTTGTGATTACAAGAGCATGCTTGAAATGTGTGTTGCTTTTAATAGTTTTTAAAAAATCTATGTTTTTTTGTATTAATTTCCTGAACTTTTGCATTTAATTTAAGAACTCTGTGATCATGTTTTACTGTAATAAGAATAGTCACTGTAAACATAATTTGTTGATAGAGCCAAGGACGTGTGAGTTACCTCAGTGTCAAAGCGGACTGTGCATGTGAACTGTTTTCCATTGTCGGTACGGACAGTAATATCTTGGCCAGGACGAATATCAGAAATATTGTTCGGAAGGTCAATATTGAAACGCTCATGGCCAGTCAACCCTAATGTGTCTGCATCCTCACCGGACTTGAAACACAGAGGAACAATGCCCATCCCTACAAGATTACTACGGTGGATCCTCTCGAAAGATTTGGCAATCACTGCTTTAACACCCTGTTACATACGATGATAATATTGTTAGACAAACAATTTCAGTCTTTAGTTCATAACTAGGATGTAAGAAGAATAGGTATTGTTAGACAAACAATTTCAGTCTTTAGTTCAGAACTAGGATGTAAGAAGAATAGGAAACAGTGAATTAAAAATTAAAAAAGAATAAATCATCGTAAGGAGGCTCACCAACAACATTGGGCCCTTGGCAGCCCAATCTCGAGAGCTTCCACTTCCGTACTCAGCTCCAGCCAAAATAATAGTGTCATGTCCCTCAGATTTGTATTTCTGGAAAGAAAAGACAGGTAATGAACATCTTTGATATAATTACAAATGGCCCCTCAGCTTTATTTCTGAAGGGACCAAAATGAAAATATTTGTAACTATCCAGAAAAATAAAAATAGTCTCAAAAAATTACCATTGCGGCATCAAATATGTAGAGTTTTTCTCCAGTTGGAACGTGGACCGTTTTCGCGCCAACTTCCCCGTTCAACAACTTGTTCACGAGACGGATATTCGCAAAAGTCCCTCTTGCCATTATTTCATCATTACCACGGCGACTGCCGTACGAGTTGAAATCCTTGCGGTCAACCCCGTGCTCGATGAGGAACTTGGCAGCAGGACTATCCTTGTGAATGCTGCCAGCTGGCGAGATGTGATCAGTAGTAATACTATCACCAAAGTTTAGCAAGCAGTAGGCATCTTTCACGCCGTGTGGGCCAGGAGGGTCCATGGTCATATTCTTAAAGTATGGTGGCTCATGGATGTAGGTAGATTTTGGGTCCCATGTGTACAGCTTGGCAGTGGGGACTGGTAAATCATTCCACATGGGGTTACCCTTCGTGATAGCCTCGTATGTGCTCTTGAACATATCAGGCAATACACTCGATTGAACAACCTAGAAAAAAATTGCCGATATTGTATCACGTTTTTCAGAACTAGAAAGTGTGTGAGCAACACAAACATTTGCATACCTCAGCTACTTCTTCGGTTGAAGGCCAGATATCCCTGAAGTATACGTCTTTACCATCCTTGCTTACACCAATTGGTTCTTTATCAAAGTCAATATCAACCTGTCAAGATGATAGATTAATATGATCACAATTGCCAAATTCGCAGCTAATCTCATCAGCATTTAATTATGAGTATATTTAGGTCTCATAGCTTTTTTCTACACTCGGACACATTGGAAGCTCAAGATCATTAGAGTTTTATACTGAGGATAAATAAATGTCACCCACAGTACATTTCACATAAAGGAAATTGTGCTTGCAGTTAAATTGTACATTTCATCAGTTAAAAATAAAATAACCAACCGTTCCAGCAAGGGCATAAGCAACAACTAGAGGGGGTGAGGCAAGATAGTTTGCTCTTGTCAATGCATGGACACGGCCCTCAAAGTTACGGTTTCCAGACAGTACAGCAGCTGCAACAATATCTGTAGAACACAAACAACTCAAGTAGGTTCAATTTTTGCATTGACATGAAACAAGAGGAAACGGGGACTAGGATACAAATAAATTCGAAAGCCAGATACACTAAAGATATAGGAAGGTCAAGAGTGCAAAATACCATTTTCAGATATAGCAGCACCAACTGATTCATCCAAGTCACCAGAATTTCCAATGCATGTTGTACATCCATACCCCACAATATTGAAACCTTGCTCATTCAAATACTTCTGTAGCCCACTGCATTGCGCCAAGTACTCATATTTACTATTGCTATTTTCTAAGAAAAAAATAGAGCTTAAAACAAAAGGTCACTAGCAATACCTCTTCTGCAAATACTTTGTAACAACTCCAGAGCCTGGAGCAAGACTTGTCTTTACCCATGGTTTGACCTAATAAAATATCACCATTAGAATAACATTCAAGTGAGTTATCAAATCAAATAAGCAGCTCGGTTCACAGTAAAATAGTTAACCTGAAGACCCAGCTCACAAGCTTTTTTTGCTACAAGGCCTGCCCCAAGCATAACACTGGGGTTTGAAGTATTTGTACAACTCGTGATAGCAGCAATGACAACACTACCATGCTTAAGTTCAGCAGGTTGTCCATGGAATGAAAACTTAGCCACTTTATCCTGTGTTTCCTTTGGCACAGCAAATCCCTACAAAACAGTTGCTTGATGATGAAGATGAATACCTTGGAATGTAAGTTACTACGAAATCCTCGGATAACATTTCAAAAATAATTTCTCATTAATTGTTTTACAGCTGCAAAGTACCTAGCTCATCCAGGTCCATGATGAGTAATGAGTACAACCAGCCGTAAATATATGACCACAACAATATAGTTAGATTCAGTAAAATATGACCACAACGATATATACTCACCTTGAACCCAACTTTGTTATCAAGGCAAGAATGCCAATCAGCTTTCATTTCCCTCAACAGAACCCGGTCATGAGGCCTATCATAAGAGGCCGATTAGCTATATCACCAAAAAACATAGTGCAGTGATTATTGAGTGCATTTTTCAGAATATCAGAACATACCTCTTTGGTCCGGAAATACACGGTTCAACATCCGACAGATCTAGGCTCAAGTATGAAGAGTAGACTCTTTCTTTTTCAGGCTGAAATCAGGAGGCGAATGAAGATTACATTTTTGGACAATGCAACAAAATATTCCAGGAATAATGTATGAAAACCACATAAAGATTAAAGACCTACCTCGCTGTAGTCAACGAACATATTGTTTGCACGAAGATAGGCTTCTATCATTGCCACCTAAATAGTGGTGTATCGGAGTTAACTTAGCATACAAAGCAAAAAGAGTGTTTTTATTTTTATTTTTTATCATAGTTTATGTAAATAAAGTGTACTTACAGTCTCATCACTTCTGCCTGTTAATTTTAGATACTGCAAAGTGACATGATCTACAGGGAAGAATCCCATAGTGGCACCATACTCCGGAGACATGTTTGCTATGGTGGCTCTGTCAGCTAATGAGATTTTTCCCACACCAGCACCTGAACAAATTTTTGAGTTATTGTAAGGTACTTTCATAAAGATAAATAGTCTGAAAACAAAATTAAATGAGTGACTAAGCAATATTACCATAAAATTCGACAAATTTTCCGACAACGCCATGCTTCCTTAGAATTTGTGTGACTGTTAAAACCAAGTCAGTGGCTGTGACCCCATCACGCAGTTTTCCTGATAATTTGAATCCAACAACTCCAGGCAACACCATGCTCATTGGCTGACAGGCAG
>JACOMQ010003051.1:0-22045 GCA_014843705.1 Euphrasia arctica
CATCACCACGGCGTGGATGAGATGGACGGTGAGGATCTTGTCCGGAAAGCCTTCAGCAAAATGTCTATCCAGTTGTACAACTATGGAGAAGGGTGGGTACTGGGTAGGTGCTTACTTTCTAGAATTTATATGCAATTCATTTTTGATAAAAATCAATTCTTTTTTTTTTTTTTTTGTTTTTTTCATAATTGAAGGTTGATGGGGAAAGTAGCTTCTGATAAATGCCACAAATGGGTATTCAAAGAGCCAACAGAATGTGAACCAAACATTTCCAACTACTGGCAGAGTTCATTTGATGCTGTAAGTTTATTTTTCGACTTTTCCTTTGTTGTTAGAAATGATTGGTGAGTTCATCAATTCTCTCTTGCAGCTGCCTCCAGAGTGGAACGAGCAGTTCGAATCAGGCATTCAGGTCAGAAATTTACCATAAAGATTCGATTTTTAATGTCCTCGCTTCGTTTTTTTAATCATTAGTATCCGGGTTTAAGCAGACTATCGCTGTGATTCAAGCTGGACACGGGCTTCTTCAGCTCGGTTCTTGCAAGATTGTGAGTTTAGTTTTTGCAGTTTATATTAATGAGTCGAATATATACATTCTTCAATAGTTGATCAAATTGATGTTGTTGTTGTTGTTGTTTTCAGATACCTGAGGACTTGCACGTTGTGCTTCGAATGCGACACACATTCGAATCATTAGGTTACCAATCCGGCTTCTACCTATCCCAGCTCTTCTCGTCTACCCGCAGCTCCTCTGCCTCAGCCATAGCTGCCCCTCTGAAGCTGCCCGCCCTGCCCGCCCGGGCCCCACCTCCCCTTTTCAACTGGGGCCCGAGGCCCTCTATGAACGGCTACCCAAACTCGGGCAGCCGGCTTCAGATGATGCCGGCCAAAGACGAAACGCACATGTTCATGCACCCGCACTCATCGGCCGAGGCCCATATGGAGAACATGATGGGCGGTGGGGACCACGAGGGCGACATCAAGTGGCCCAATGGGCTTTCGTTCTTCAGCGCCTTAACGGGCCGGGCCGACGAGGCCAAGCTATTGTTCAATCCGGACAACAAGGCGGATCATAGTAGCCCGAACGAGTTCTTGAGCTTGGACGGGCATTCGAAGAGTATGGAGGGGAAGTACAAGAGGAGTTACACCTTGCCGGCGAGGATGGTGACCTCGTCGTCTTCGAATTCGATCGGGCATGGGGAGTTTAGGAACGAAGGGCCGGGGTTGTACTCGGATATGGAGACTTTCTTGGAGTGAATTTTATGTCATGCTTTTTAGGTTGTACTACCTTAGGAGACTAAACTCGGGTGTTTTTTTCTTTTCTTAAAGTTGTTTTAGTGCTTTTTTGTTTCTATAATTTTTGTTGTTCTTTCATTCCTCAATTCTTCTTTTGTGCTATGTTTTAAACTACTAACTCAAGATATTAAAATTTAAGATTTTAGTATCAATAGATATATTGAGATTTTTGATAAGATATCTATATGATCATTTCGGTAAATAGGTATGTCATCCCTAAAAAGAGTCTATATGCTAACCTCCTATACCCCACCCCCATCCCCAAACAAAAAAGAAGAGAAAAGAAAAACATGTAATAAAATTGCCTATAAACATTGAACTTTATTTGTAGGTAAAAATGAATATGTCTGTATAAACTTTTGAAGATAGATAAGGTGTCCAAACCCCACTGCCTAACTCTATCTCTATGATGATTTCATTCAAGAATCAATCATGCTAATTAAGTGAAAAGCATATATGGCTTACTATAAATGGAAACTTGTTGTGTTGAAGGTCAATGCGCATGTTTATATGCTACTACTACTACTATATATTAGTAATGTTTCTTGTTGACCTTTTTGTAGTTTAATTTTGGAAATTAAGTGATTTGGCAAGTAGAGTTGTGAGTGTGGGTGTCGATCAGCTCGTTTTCGGAACAGCATTTTTAGGTTTAGCATGTCGGGATCAGGCCGTTAGATTATTACGCAAGGTGCTCTAAATCGAGCCCCGATCAATAGAATTCTATATGCAGTTCTCAAAGGCTTCTTGCAATTTATTAAGGTGATAACTTGTTGACTGAGAGAGTGAGAGATGGCTTTAATTTATTTATTATCTCAGTAAATAAAATATATTGTACATTTATTTTTATTTTCATAAAAGTTCCAAAAATGGATAATTTTGTGGTGTTTTGCTGTATTAGATTTAGAAATTAGAACTTAGAAGCAGATAGAAGTCTTGAATCTTTGACTCCAATAGCCAACAAGCCCATATCATTTCTTAATATTGGGCCTGGTCGGTGATTACGATCATAGCTTTAGTGGGCTTCAGAAACAAACAAAATAGTCAGCCCAGCCCAATCCAGCAGCTGTAACATCCAATTCACAGTTACCTAACTAGTCTAGTAGGAACATGATTTTGTTCCCTAAGTGGGCCCGCCCGAGCCCTGTTTCTCCTTGGGCCCAAATTAAATACCGTGAATTCCGGTATTAAAACTTTATCCCTCGTTGGTTGCCAGCTATTTATGAAATAGACAAGTCCATCTTGGTGGCCATTTTGTACGACTCCCCCACACCACTCACATTCTAATAATAATAATAATGATAATAATATTTTCTATCTCATGAAAGATTAACACTTTTTTTCTTGTAAATTACAATAAAAATGAATTGTTTTTCATGTAAATTACAAAAGAAGCTTGTCATCTATGAGAGATTGAAATGAATAATATATGATAGAGCTATATATAATGAATAAAGTGTTTTTTTACTATAGAGAAACTTGAAAATATATTAAGAATATAATTATTTTACTCTATTTTTTTTTTTTTTCAATTATTGTTTTTATGTCATAAATTTCTATATCACGCTATTTTGTGTGAGAAAAATTGAAGTATAAAATACTAATATAAGATGATCAAATTAATTCCCTTAGCTCATGGTAGTTTGTGTAGCTATATATTAATTTAGTGTTGTGGGGTTAGTAACTCAATCTAAAGCTTCAAGGGGCACACCCTACTATGCCTCACCCACCCTTTTTTCCTCCCTTGAAAGTGACTTAAATGGAATCCAATATTGGAAATATATTGTATACTTTTGCAACTAGAATAAAAAAAATAAAATACTCTATATATTATATTCTTTTATAAGACCAAAAAGGAAAAGGGTTTTTGCTTTTGTAGTACGTCCACTCACACTACATAATTAGTTGTAGATTCAAAGCATTTGAGAGAGAGAGAGAGAGAGGGGATGAAGTTTTTATTCCAGTGTCCTTGCTGTTCTTGTTTCTGTTTCATGAAGCCTAAGAAGGGAAAACCAAAGGAAAAACAAGTAGCGAAGAAAAGTGAAGAAGTGGTGAGCAAGGACAAAAAAGTAAATCATGTTGCAGAAGTGGTCAAGGACAAAAAGGAAGAAGAAGCTAAGAAGCAAGAATGATTGATTGATTCTGAATTCTCATGAGAGGCATTGGGAAATGAAATCACCAACCAATGTGTAATAACCAACTTCTATTTTCTTCTACATCTTTTTTTTTTAAATTATTATTTGTATTATTATTATTATTATTATTATTATTATTATTATTATTAAATGCACTTGTTTAATTAGCAATAATTGAATCAAATTTAATGCAATTTTCATTCTTAATTCCTTATTATTATTATTCATTTTCATGTTTGAACCATAATTTTGTTGGGATGGTAGTATGTATAGTCTGTATAGATGTCAGATATAATCTTAGAAAACAATGTTTCCTTATGACAAAATAACATTTAATTAGATAAGTATATTCATGTTGTTTACATTTTATATTAAACATTCTAGTACCTCATGATCTCAAATGAAAAATTGAAAGTACATTTTTTGTCGAGCAATTGTTGACCTCAATGAAAGTTATGATGAATTTCTTGAAATTGTTGTAATTGATTTTTTATGGTGAATCAATTGCAAACTATTTTTTTGTTTGTTATCAAATGTTTATGATTGTTAGATCTATTTATCAAAACTTTTTGTTATTATAAAAGTTTTTGAGGCAAGAGTATTACTCATTTTGTCTTACATATTTAAATTATTTTCATATACAATGAAACCTCTATAAATTAATACTCAATTAATTAATAATTTTTTTAAATTAATTGAATTTTTCGGTTCCGACTTGGTCTCTTAAATAGAAAAAAATACTCGATAAATTAATAACCTCTCTAAATTAATAAAATTTTACGGTCCCAAAACTATTAATTTATAGAGGTTTAACTGTATATTCAAATCTAAAAAATAAACTTAATTTTCAATTTAAAATATAAATTTATTTTTTATTTTCTATCACCATAATAAAAAAAATTTGCAAACTCAAAAAAAAAAAAGTGTTAACAGATTCTTGATTTTTTTTCCCAACATTAGTAATGTACAAACAAAAATGTTTATCATAGAATATTAGTAGTAGTGTATCTTTTATAAATACTTGTACCACATATCAAATTAATAATGTTATTTCATTCTCTGAAATCATTTTACACCCTAAGAAAAAAATATCTCAAAATGAAATTATATCTCAAGTGTCGCTCAATATTTTCTTTCCATCCATTTCAAGACTTTCCTTCTAAAAGAGTAGTTGCTGACTTTATGTGAGTTAGTTGAGTGTAATTCATGTAATAAACCTAAAGTAAAAATATGTACTCTAACTATATTCAAAATAGGAGTATTTAAAAAAAAATGTAAAATGTAGGCCTGTTGGACAAATTGGACACGTGTAAATCACTGAGCCCATTTAGTAGAAGGCCCATTTAATTGTAGGCCTGACAATTACTCTAATGGGCTTGCAGCCAGAAACTAGAACATTACTCCCTAGTTTATAAACCTCAATTTACATCCAAGTATGTTCATCTAATTCACATATATCAATACTTACTAGTTAATGTTTCCATGATTTTACTACTATATTTTATACCCGAAAATGTATCATACTGTAATAAAATATATGCACACCAATTTTTATTACTACAGAAAAACAAATTTTTACTTTGTGATATCTCTTGATCATTTATTCGCCACAACCCAGTAACCTCATCCACATCCACACATACCAATCCCTTTCTCTTATATACATATATCATCACTTTCATTTCTACACACTTCTTTTTTTTTTTCTCTCTATATATATATACTCTCTTACAAAAAAAAAAAACACTGCCGGTCAAAATGTCAACACAAAATCGGATGAATCTATTTGCTGCATTTGTTTTGTTGATTTGCTGTTTGATCAACAACTCTTACGCTTACCAGTTTACAGTTGGTAGCAACGACGGTTGGGTTTTGAACCCTTCCGAGTCTTACGCTAGCTGGACCGGAAGAAACCGGTTTTTGGTCGGCGACACTCTCTGTAAGTAAATTAAACCGGTTTTTTCAAGAAAATATTTCTTGTTTTTTTTTATCGAAATTAAAATAAGAAAATAAATAATATGTTATTTTCAGTATTCAAGTACAACGCCGGTTCCGATTCGGTGTTGGTGGTCAGCAAAAATGATTACGACAGCTGCAACACCGCCAGCCCTACCCAGAAACTCGAAGGTGGAAACTCGGTTTTCTCGCTGGACCGGCCCGGTCCGTTTTACTTCATCAGCGGGAACAAGAGCAACTGCAACCAGGGCCAGAAACTCACCGTCGTCGTTATATCCCCTAGGTCTCCGGGAACCGGAGCTCCCTCGCCCGGAGGATCTCCCGGTTCGACTACTCCGGGAACCGGAACTCCTTCTCCAGGCGGTTCTCCCGGTTCGAAAACCCCGGGGACCGGAACTCCTTCTCCAGGCGGTTCTCCCGGTTCGAAAACTCCGGGAACCGGAACCCCCTCACCAGGCGGCTCTCCCGGCTCGACTTCTCCGGGGACCGGAGCTTCTTCACCAGGAGGCTCAACCACTCCAGGAACCGGAGCATCTTCACCAGGCGGATCAACCACTCCGGGGACCGGAGCATCTTCACCAGGCGGCTCAGCTACTCCGGGAAGCGGAGCATCTTCACCAGGCGGCTCGACCACTCCGGGGACCGGAGCATCGTCACCAGGCGGCTCGGCTTCTCCGGGAACCGGAGCATCATCACCAGGCGGCTCGGCTACTCCGGGAACCGGAGCATCTTCACCAGGCGGCTCGACCACTCCGGGGACCGGAGCATCTTCACCAGGTGGCTCGGCCACTCCGGGGACCGGAGCATCTTCACCAGGAGGCTCGGCCACTCCAGGAACCGGAGCATCTTCACCAGGCGGCTCGCCCGGTTCGCCAGTGGGGTCACCCGGGTCGGCCGGATCTACATCCCCGGCCGGATCGCCTGGGTCGACAACTCCTGCTGACGGAGCTCCTGGGCCGGCAATGATGGGCTCAGGCCCAACCGCGGCAGATGCTCCTGGGCCGGGAAGTGACGTCCCAACAGGCCCATCTCCCTCGGGTGACGCCACCGGGTCAGGAGGCCCATCCGCCGCTGGAATGCCCGGTTCTCCCGATTCGGGGACGCCGGCGGACGCCAACGCACCCGGCGGTGGTCCGCGTCCGACGTCCGCAGCACCGGCGCCCCTCGCGCCGACAGTTTTAATGGCGACGCTTTTGTTGAGTGTGGGCGTAGGTGGATTTGTCATTTCGCATTAAATGTTTGGAAAAAGATTTTTACTTTTTCCAAGAAATTATTTGTGGTGGATATTGTTTTGATTTGTGATTGCAGCTTTACCCCTTTTTTTCTTTTGTGGTTGGTTTGAATTTATGAGTTGCATATTGTTGTTGTAGTTGTTGCTTCAAATTTATTTCCATTATTTGTTGAGAATAATAAATTTGGGAGTATTATTTACACCATTTATAAAATAAAATTTGCCCTAATTTGATGGAAATTTAGGTGTTGTGTGTTTTATATTGGGTTTTAATTATTATTTATAATGATCTTGGGGTTGATATCTCCTCTCGATCTCGATTATGGTTAATTATACAAATTGATCGTAGCACTTTTTTGTTGGTCAAAATCGTCAAATTATATTTTTTTTATAGTAGATTACACCGACCTACAAAACACACAATGTTGAAGGGTTCATATCATCAAAAATATTTTCACAAAACTAAAAGTGTGAAATAGGTTTTCATAAATGCCACTAGATGTAAATACTGCCAAAATGTGGTGTATATACATAATGAGATACTACATTAACTTCAAAATCTAATAGATACTAGAAATATAGTCCAACTTATATATGTATAAAGAGTCTATTCTCTCGTATTACCATGTGATTTTAAAAATGTAATATGAAGATCGAATTCCAATAAAAAAAATTATGAAAATGAGTTCAAAAAATATCATGCCCATGATTCTCAAGATATATATGCAAATGATTTGGTACACACATATAGAATAGTTTTTCAAGTCTTGTGACAAATATTTGTTTGTGCGTGATGCTCTTGGACGTATATAGTCGAAGGTGGACCTCAATACTATGCCTATAATGTACAGCCAAATTCAGATGAAGAGTTTTGAGTGAATTCTCGACAAAAATTCATGTAATTTGAATATGAAATTATAAAAATAGTTAATATATTTCGGCCCCTACTACTACATTGTTGAGAGTCAAAAAACTTTGTAATACAATTAAATGCCATTAATAAATCTCCTTTCCCTTCTCGTAAAATCTTAAATAATGCAAGAATTAAAAGTGGCATCAATGTAGTGCAAATTTAGGAAATAAAATTGGTGGGAAAATAAATGCTCCGATTTACTATAAGTCATGAATCTCTTGCATAAGGCAAAAACATTATCACATGAAGAAAAAAAGTTGGGTAAATTGCAATTAAAGTCTTTGATGTAAACTGTCAACTACCAAAACTATATTCGAATAGTGAATGATGTTATTTTATCAAGAAATGAACGAAATGTACATTTAGTAGTATCAAATTTTGTTAGCAGGGTCGAATTAAATTGAACTTAACTGTTCTATAAATAGTCAAATGATTCGACATATATATGGAGCTCAACTCAGCAAGGGTCGACGTACATATAAATTTTTGCCAAGTCAAGTTTGCATTGTGTGGAAAAATGTATTTCAATTAAAATGAGAGGGTGAAAGCAACATTTAGCAAAAGTGAAAATATGCCCTCTCCTAGTCCTTCGATTATAAAAATCACTCTTCTTCGAATCTAAAGCATATCAATCTCAATCAATAATTCCAAGTTGATTTTTTTAGTTGTTGAGTTCACAATAGAATTTGAACATTTGAATTCGATTACAAAAATCATCACAATTAAAAATATATAAAAATATTACGTGTTTGTATGTGTATGTACTCAAATAGATATTTTAAATTATTCACTCCAATTTCAACGAAAAATACAATAGAGCGAGTTGATCAATCACAATCAGTGTCTTGAATTGTAAATTGTAACGTCTTTTAAGTTTTAATTAATTTATATATAAAAATTATTTTAAAACTCATATTTTTGGCGTGACTACATATGATCGAATGTCCTAGAACTATATTTATAATCACCCAATGAAGTAGTATATTATTTCTTCTGTTCCCAAAATATATTTTTACATTTTTTTAGGCATAAAAAACAAATTATAATCCATTTAGTAATGAAAAGAACCAAACGAAAATCACTTTCATTAGTGCAAAAGATAATAAAAACAATAAAACGAAAATCCACTTTAAAGCTACTTTACAGTTTACACTATTTTTATTTTAATCTTTGGCCAACACATGGAATAAATAAAGGTGCACTCTCAACGCTAATTTACAAAATAAATAAATACTTTTATTCCAAGTGTATGTGTAGAAATGCATGCACGACGATCTCTTTAAAGATGTCCACAAACCAAATGTTCGATTTAATTTGACCTTTTCTGTCGGCAACAATAATTTTCCCCAAAAAAAAAAAACCCGATTTTCAAAACTAAAAATTTACTATTTATCAAAATAAATAAAATAAAATAAATTATTACTATTATATAGTGGTGATACATGCTCTGCCCTAAAGTTCAGCCTAGCGCAAATTACGTTGTGCCAATAAAACAGATTATTAATATACACAAATAAATAAAAAACTAAATTCCTCATTTTCCTTTTCAGATCAAAGGGTCTAAAACCGAAGAAATTAAAAAAAAAAAAACATTTAAACAAATCAATTAATGACGATGACATTCCGATCAGTGGCGGCAGTCCTCCTGGTGGCGGTGTTAGCCGCCGCCACGATCGTGGTGGCTGAAGCCAGCGAACACTCGACTTTGAGGGTGATCGAAGGGCATAGTGACCTTATGGCCAATGCCATGGAACAGCTGGACGAAGAGATGATGATGGAATCTGAGACCACTCGCCGGCTGCTCGCCGGCCAACAACGCCGGAGATACATCAGCTATGCCGCCTTGGCAAGGAACAATATTCCGTGCAACCAGAGAGGTCAATCCTACTACAACTGCGTAGGCCATCAGAGGGCCAACCCTTACACTCGAGGCTGCACGAGGATCACTCATTGCGCGAGAAACACTCGTTGAACGAGACGAAACCCGATTCAGAATTATTATTATTTTTTTGTTATTTGTTTTCTTATATTTTTCATCTTTTAGTTCGTCGCGTATAATATGCATTTACTAGGTCTGTCGTGTAAGAATAGTCACACTTCTTTCGCAAAATACAAAGGAGGTGTGATTGTTGATGCAGTTGATGTATAACATTTTGTTTTTTGGAATTCAAATGTGTAGAAGAACGATTTATTGACTTGCAGGATAAAAAAGAATAGCTTAAAAGTATGTTTAATTAGGTCTTAGAAAAGATCGTACATGTTTCGTAGCAGATGGTCATCAGAAAAGCCACCATCGCCGCCTGCTTTGGTTTCTCTGCAATAAATAAGAAACACAAACCCGTATGAGGAATTGAGGAAGAGGCTCGAATTTGTTTTATGAGAAGTAGGAGGAGGGGGCAACCTTTTGGGCGGGATTATTCTGGGATGGCAATGCGATTGGCTGAGGGAGGATGCTGTTGTCGATGTTTCGCAAGTAGGGCTCTACTTTCTCTTTCAGCATCTCGTTTAACTGAAATTTTTGTAATGCACTTGAGAACAATTTCTGTATTTTTAATAACTAAAGTGATAAAAGGGTGTTAGCGAATCTCTGACCTTCTCTTCACGCCACTTTGTTTCCCACTGTGTGTCCAATATTTTATCAGCAATCTCTCTTTGTGCATTAAGGAGAATTGTCATCTCGTAAAGCTTCTTTGGATCTTTAAGGTCTTCATTGGACCAAGAAGACGCGTTCAATGGAAGGTCCAAGTCCTGCAAAATGAACTTCCGTTAAAACCATTACACAAGAGAGTTACACAATGTCCTGCTGAGATGAATCCAGTTCTGAATTCCGACTGCCCACTTTAAATAGTGATTAGCGGAAATAGGTGCAGCCAGAAAAGTCGAGAAAAACAAACATACCCCCCAATTCTGAGGCCTCCGAGGAGGATTAAGCTTCATCACTTCAGCCTCTAGAGCTTTCTTCGCTTTGTAGAATGGAATATTTTTCACAATGATGGGATCATCCTTAGCACGGGCTGGGTCAATAGTGATTAAAGCCTGCCCAGATGAATTCAGTTAGCAGTTGGAAGGATATAACAGACAACTTACTAATTTGTCGATGACTCGGGGGTGCTACTAAATGTCTGCTCTGAAATGGCAAGCTTTAGGATCACATCAGTTTTTCTTCTTTTCTTTCAAGTATTTAGATCTAAATTATAAAGTCGTCTATAGAAACTCTCAACAACTCTGCATAGGGTAATTAATTAAAGGGCTCGTATTTCTTTGTAATTCCAAGTTTCCAGGCAGAGTGGTATCTAATGATCAAACGGAACTATATATTTATTCTCTAGATGGTCATACTTTTAATTTGTAAAGTATGATTGTCTCAATTCATACGAGGTACCTGCTAGGCCCAAACTATCATCCAGTAGAAAATCATCATACCTCTTGCAAATACTCCCACCCGGGCTTACGTTTGGAAACTTCATCTCGGAGTTGGTCATACCTCCTAGATTCCTAAATAATGAAGAAAACTGAATATCAGAAGACCATAGGAATTAGGAAGGCATATCATTATGCAAGAAGACTTAGATTTAGAGAGAAAGAGAGTCCTAAATGCAGAAACGGAAAATTAATTATATCTCTTAAAAAATATTCTAAAACAACCATTTCAAAAACTCCATATGACACACCAAAAGAAATTAAAAAAAATTACGTAAGGGATACTGAACCTTGTATTGCCACCAAATCTTCTTCTTGACATCATCATCGTAATCAACACCTCCCATTATCTGTGGGAAGGTTATCAACCAAAATGCAGCAATGCTCGGGTCCTTCATACTGTGAATTATATGCTGCAAAAGTATACAAATATTTGAAAGTCTATTGGCAATATATTGGACCAGAGTTTAGTAATCTTGTACATGCAAAAAAATATAATATTTTATAATTCTACTGAAAAAAATAACATTAACAAATTCAAACAAACTCATGCACTGTATTTATCTGATAAAAAAACAAAGAAATTAACTACCACTAACCTCATAAGGATAGTCCATCTTGCTCATGATGTTATAGGATTTCCAAGGAGGTTCCATTATCTGACCAAATGGAACAATTTAGTGAAATACTAACTAATAAATATATAGGTAGGGCATTATATATTATATGCTAGCTGTATTATGCACATGAAAAATAAATAAATGGGAGTATAAAAGCACCAGATCTTACATCATCAGCTGATATCCTAATTGGTAGCTTGCCTTTGCATTCCGGACATTTCATAACCCCCTGCAAAGGCAAAGATAAATGAATCACACCAAAGCTCGATAATAAATCTCTCTTACACCTTTGATGGCTAAGGTCCACAAGGAAATGAATTTTGAATAGCTGACTAAAACAAACAAACAAACTCTGTTATATCTTAAATATACAGTAGCAAATCAAGCGAAAGAACTGTACTGGCAAGAAAAGGAAAAAAATATTTTTGAATATTATTTATTCGAAAGTGTTGCCAACAATTACAGAACTAAGTGTGTTTCTTACTGTGCCATCACAGCTCGGACATTCTTTACACGGCAAAGGCAAATTAAGGTTGACACTTGACGGAAGGTGAACCAACTCAGCTCGATTTTCAGCAATCGCACTAGCAATGTTTTCAGCTGTTGCCTTCTCTCCACTATAATAAGAGAATAATATAAATTACATACCAGAAGAAAATTATACGCGAGATTTAAGAACGCACTTATAAATAAATAAACAACTAGAATAGTTCAGACGAAGTCATCATAAACCACTAAATGCAAGAAGTCATCATAAACCACTAAATGCAAACCAAAAAAATAAATGCATTTGTGTTTGCCCTACCTTTGCAAAGCATAGTTTTTCACCTGGTACTGCACCTGCCCTAAACCTCTGCACATAGTACATTGCATGGCTTGCCATCCAGTGCAAGTCCGACAATTCCTGCATCTCAAAGATTGCGTGTTCAGTTTGATCAATGATGTAATTTCTAGTTAGTTATAAAGTGCGACTTCTTTGTATGAGATAGTTGAAAACGTAGAGTTGATAAATTATTATCCATTTCCCCCAAACCCTTGGAACAAAACATTTGCAGAAAGATTCTAATTATGATAAGTCCCCCTGGATTCAATAAGACGGAAATGTAAATAATGTCAATAAGTCAATTTCCGACATTATTCAACATCAACTCATCGAGACTCTGGGTTGAACTGAACAGAACAATCCAAAATCACATAGTAATCTGTATAACACACTTACTGATAAGTGAAATTATATCACATAATCTATAACAATTGTACACCAGCTGCCCTTTTATTCAAAAACATTATCATATCCCCTAACACCGAATGTTTAAGCTTGTTCGAACTGAACTCGATAAGTCGTAAAATCACTAGTGCACGATAATACCCAAAATCTAAAGCCATCAGAGTTATACAAGGAGCTAAAAATCACCTTTGACACATAACCTTCTTTCCCAGTTCCAACGCGATATCGTAAGTACCAAAAGTAGCAATAGCCTGAAATCAGCTCATGGATTATCCCTCTTTCCCTAATTTTCCAACCTATACATACAAATACATACACAGAAACCGGTAAAAACCAAAGGGGTCAGGAGGCATACGAAAATGGCCGAGTACGATAGCTTGGAGGCGAATTCAGGGATTCCGAAGCCACGAGGGGCGGAGCCGGCGATGTCGAAGGGGAGTGTGAACGGAGAAAGCACCACCTTCACCGGAAAATCGAGAATGTCCATCAGTTGCTGGCCGTAGCGCCGCGTGAAAATCTTGTACTGGAAGTCCATAAATTTCTGTACGCTCTTCACCAGATTATCTTTTCCTCCCGACATTTTTCGACCGTTGGAGCTGAAGTAAATTTGGGGAAGACAGAAGAAGAAGAAGAAGAAGAAGAAGACGCGGTAGACGGATAATGGGTTTAATGGTTTTTCAGATGGAAGGAAGATTTGGACTGTGCACACACTTTTGGTTTATTACATTTACGTCCCTATTTTTGTGAGAATATTGACTTGTGCACCCCGAATCCTTTAACAATTGTTAGATGTTACCCTCCGTAACCCGGCCCAATTTAAATGGTGTATGGGCCCAATAGAATCCGGGCTTCTTTGGTTGGTTTAGGCCCAATTCAAATGGTGTATCTTGAAGCCCAGTTCTAAATTCATTAGGGCCGGGTCAAACTGGTCCCAAAATCTGACTGAAATGAAATCCGGTCAATTGACAAATGACAAGGTGGACTGAAACTGAAGCGATCTGAACTGAACTAAAATCTGAATTGAACTGAACTGACTTTTTATAAAAATAATAATAATTTGTATAAATTATTAAATATTTTTTAAAAAATATTAATAATATTATGACGGTAACTTGATTTTATATTTAAAATTATAGACGAACTGAACTGAACTGAACTGAAGATCTGAACTGAACTGAAGCGATCTGAACTGAATTAAGTCCAAAAGAACATGTCCTTAATATAATTTATTTATAATTACACAAATAATAAAAACACACGCACACACACAAATTCACTTTATTCAATAAAAAAACAAAATACATTATTATTACTTAATTTTCACTCATAACTTTTCGTACATAATATTATTATTATTACTTAATTTTCACTCAATAACTTTTCGTACATAACACGTAACATTACTATTAATCAAGAACAACTTAACAACAACCACCACCACCGCCTCCTCCTCCTCCACAACCGTCATGACCGACACCGTGTGGGCCGGGCGCATGGAAAGCTCCATGGTGGTGGTGGTGGCGCCGCCTAGGCTTGTCAGAGCCATCGTCGGCACAAGCAAAGATAAGCATAGACATGATTGAGACGGACAAGACGATCATACCGAGCACATAGACGAGCCCTGATGAACCCTGGAAAACCCGATCTACTTCACTTGCAAAGTCCTCACCATTCACAATATTAGCCCATTCTACTCTCACCATTTTGATTAAGATGATATATACTATATATATATATTTATATATACACACAAGCCTGTTAAATATATCCTATGACTTGCGTAATGCCTTCCCACTGGTCCCAAGTAATAATTAAATGTAAGAGCACTTACACGGTTACAGTTGTTGGTTGGTGGGTTCATAGTAGTGGCGGAGCCACTCAAGGACCAGGGTGGGGCCATGGCCCACCCCGAAAAAAAAATTATATATATAAAAAAATATCATGTATTTGTATATTAGATAAAATCATGTACAGTAAAATCTCAATAAATTAATATTCAACCTCTTTAAATTAATAAAGTTTTACGACTTAATCTTTTAAATTAAAAAAAATATTGGAAAAATTAATAATTTCTCTAAATTAATAAAATTTCACGATAAAATATTGGAAAAATTAATAATTTCTCTAAATTAATAAAATTTCAGGACTATTATGTTTATATTGAATTAACTCTTTTATTGCTTTAATTAATATGCCTTAAATTAAATCACTTTCATCTTTAACTTGTGGGACCTGCATATATATTCACTCATATATAATATACTATATTATGTTTAAATATTTTTTTTACTATTATTAATGAAAATATATTAAATTAATTAAAATCCATCATTTTTTGTACTTAATATATTAAACTAAATTAAGAGTAATTTAAAAAAAATTTAAATTTAACTTAATTATTTTTCACAACTAATTTTCTTTAAATGATTCTTTTCTAATTTAATAATTTTTAAACAAATTTTTTTCAAATTAATTTAATTTTTATAATTTGAATGTTTGTAACTAGAATTATTAACTCATAAATTAATAAAAAAATAATTTGAACTCAAAACGATAAACCTAAAAAATATTTTATCATGTAAGAATCATTTTTTAATTACTAACAAAAAGATATTTTATATCTTAAATAATATTTAAATTTAAATTTTATATTATCAATAAAAATATTTGAATATTAAAAAAATGGTGTTAGACTATTATACATTAAAATTTTATATGAATATTTATGTCATTTATATTATATTTTATCTTAAAAAATTCTTAATAAGATATTGGTCCATCCTCGTTTGAAGAGTTGGATCTGCCCCTGATTCATACCCACCGACGTTCATTCTATGCTAACCTAATTGTACTACACTGAGTTCATAGATATATTTAAACATGTGTAAGTTACCTTTATTTTCAACTTTCTATGCTAACCTAAGTGTACTACACTGAGTTCATAGATATTTAAACATGTGTAAGTTACTTTTATTTTCAACCAAGTTTTTTATTTTTAACATTTTAACATTTTAACATTTATACCCACCGACCAATTTCAGTCCCGTTCACTTCAGTTCAGATCGCTTCAGTTCAGTTCAGTTCAGTTCAGATCGCTTCAGTTCAGTTAAGTTCAGTTTATTTCAAAATAAATTAAAATAAAATAAACAAAAAATAATTTAAATCTATAATTTTAAATATAAAATCTAGTTACCATTGTAATATTATTAATATTTTTAAAAAAATATTTAATAATTTATACAAATTATTATTATTTTTATAAAAAAACAGTTCAGTTCAGATCGCTTAAGTTCAGTTCAGTTCAGTTCAGATCGCTTCAGTTCAGTTCAGTTCAGTTCAACCAGTTTCAGTCCAAAAGAACAAGTCCTAAGTTGGTGTATTTATCCATGGTTAAATTGTAATCCTGAATTCAATCTTAACCACTAAATTTTATAATTAATTCTAACCACTAAATTTTAAAATTATTTTTCCCGGGTTAAAAACATCATTAATCGCTAATCATCAATTATATATTTTACTAAAATATGTACAAATAAAATCACGTATGTGAATTTTACTATAAATTGTTTTGTTTTATTCAATATTTACTATAAATTGTTTTGTTTTATTTAATATTATGCCTTTTATATTTATGTTTTTGTTTTTAATTAATATTTTCTCATTGATATTTGTTAACGGTTTTAACATTTGTTTTTTTTATATTTATATTTTTGTTTTTAATTAATATTTTCTCATTGATATTTGTTAAGGTTTTAACATTTGTTTTTAATCTAAAAATGTTCAAATATATAAATTCTAAAATAAATTATATAATTTTAGTAAATTCGAGTAGATGATAAATGATAAAAAAATAATCAAAATATTATAGATTATATTTTTATTTAATTTTAAATTATAATAACACTATACTAGTATTATTTATTAAATAATTATACACTTGAAAAAAAATTATTACATTATTTGATTTTACTTGTACATATTATAGTAGAATATATAATGTGCCGTTTTTTAAAAAATCATAAAATTCAAGAGAGATTGGCAAATAGAGTATTTCACAAATTACAACTTATATGTCCAAAATTGGCAAATAGATCACACAAATCGTTAAATGTCTGAAATGACATTACTTTTTTTAAAAAGAGTAAATAATTATAGGAACATTTTTGTAATCCCACAAAAAAAAATGTGAGGACAAAAATGTCTTTGCATACTGAATGTCCCATATTCCAAAATACCGTACTGAATGTTCCCCAGAATACCATACTGAATGTCCTGATTTTATACTGAATGTCGAGGACTCCAAAATACCTCACTGAGTCTGTCCACACTGAATTGCTCATTGTTACACTGAATGTCTCGGGCAACATAAGACCACACTAAATCTGTCCAAACTGAATGTCTCATTTTTACACTCAATGTTAGATTTCCACACTAAATGTTATAAAAAACACTGAATGTCCGTCGCTCCTCCCTAGGGGTGTGCAAAATAAGACCGAATCGGAAAAAAGACCGGAACCGATCCGGACCGGTTGTATCCAGTCCCGTCTCTAATCCGAATAATTTTGGGATTACGAGTTCCGGTCCGAAATTTTTCGGTCCGAACAAAAAACTCGAATTTTTAATATATATTATTATTTTGATATATAATATATATATATATATATATATATATATATTTGTATTTATATACTCCATCCAACCCAATTTAATGGGCATAGAAAGGAGTTGCACAGAGTTAAAAAAAAATAACTTTTAGCTTTGTGATTTTTTTGTTTGAAAGGTAAATTATAACTAAGGGTAAAAATAAAATACCTTTTAGCTTTGTGATTTTTTTGCTTTGTCATTTATAGTAGTTGAATATATTCTCTAATATTCCTTTTACTTGTGGGCCGATTTCAACTTCGATAAAATAAATGGATAATTAATTCGGGTGAAGTCATTCAGGACTTGCCACAAGGTTAGAATCTGATACCATGTTAGAAACTGATTCATCCATCAGTACAAACTGACTCTGATACCGTGTTAGAAACTGATTCATCCATCAGTACAAACTGTTAGAGAAATTACGCAGCTAAACAGTTATAGTGAGCGAAATACATTCTCCAATACTTTTATTAAAAAAAACATTATCATAAGCCATCAGAGTTACCCAAAATCTAAAGCCATCAGAGTTATACAAGGAACTAAAAATACACAGAACCTTCTTTCCCAGTTCCAAAGCAATATCGTAAGTACCAAAAGTAGCAATAGCCTGAAATCAGCTCATGGATTATCCTTCTTTCCCTAATTTTCCAACCTATACATACAAATACATACACAGAAACCGGTAAAACAAAAAAAGGATTAGGAGGCATACGAAAATGGCAGAGTACGATAGCTTGGAGGCGAATTCAGGGATTCCGAAGCCACGAGGGGCGGAGCCGGCGATGTCGAAGGGGAGCGTGAACGGAGAAAGCACCACCTTCACCGGAAAATCGAGAATGTCCATCAGTTGCTGGCCGTAGCGCCGCGTGAAAATCTTGTACTGGAAGTCCATGAATTTCTGTACGCTCTTTACAAGATTATCTTTGCCTCCCTACATTTTTCGACCGTTGGAGATGAAGTGGATTTGGGCGCTGTGAGGAAGACGAAGAAGAAGAAGAAGACGCGGTAGACGGATAATGGGTTTAATGGTTTTACTGATGAAAGGAAGATTTGGACTGTGCACACTCTTTTTGTTTATTATATTTACGTCCCTAGAATTGTGAGAATATTGACTTGTGCACCCCGAAACCTTCAACAATTGTCAGATGTTACCCTCCGTAACCCGGCCCGATATAAAGGGTGTATGGGCCCAAGGGAATCCGAGCTTCTTTGGTTGGTTTAAGCCCAAATAATTTTCACTTATTGGGTTGAAATGGGCCATTGTGAATATTGAATTTTTACACCCTTTTATTAAAAAAAATTCTTAAATTTAATTCTTAAATTTAAGAAAAGAATTAAAAAGAGAAGATGTAAATATCTTCACCCGTACTAATCTGTCCACTAGTGATTAGGTGGTCAACGTTGACTTTTTTTATCCATCCAATATATATGATAAATAATATACACAAATTATGAAAAAATACTATTAAATTTTATTTTAATTATTTTTTCATAAATTTTGTATATTGTTTATCATATTTATTGAATAGACAAAAAAAATCAACGTTGACCACCTATGACCATTAATCCGGGACAGAGGGAGTATTGTTTAGGGGTGTCAAAAGTTTGGTTAAACCGACAGAACCAAACCAAACCGAACCAAACTAATTTGGTTTAGTTTTCGGTTTGAATTTTTTGAACTTTTCGATTTTTGGTTTGGTTTGGTTTTTTAACCGATAAAAACCGAACCAAACCGAATAAGAAATAAATAAATACATATATAAATATATACAAAATATAATTATTTGTATATAAAATAATATATTAATAATTTTTAATTTTTATGATTTTATTTTTTTTATTTTTTTTATAATTTGAAATTTATTTTTATATAAATTTTTAATTAAAATTAATAATAATTGTTTTAAATTTATTTATTTTTTCTATTTTTTTAATGGTTAAAATCGAACCAAACCAAACAAAACTGAAATAATTCGGTTAAAATCGAACCAACTCAGTTATAAAACGGTTTGGTTTTTGGTTTAAAAAAATATAGCTTAAATGGTTCGGTTAATCGAATTTTCGGTTCGATTTGATTTGGTTAAATCGAATTAATGTAACATCCCTAATATTGTTAAGCTGAGTTTAATTAAAATTGAAATTTTTGTATTTTGGTTTGAAAAGTGACGAGTTCGATTCTTGCCAACGTTGTTTTTGTCATAAAATACAAAAACTTCAGTTTTAAACTCAGTTTAACAATACACAATAACTAATTAAAATACACAAACCAAAATACATGTACAATAACTAATTAAAAATACACAATAACTTGTATTATACTTTATTTGTAATTACACAATAACTAATTAAAAATACACATATTCACCTTGCATTACTTAATTTTAATTTCATCAATACTTTGTAATCGATCAAGAACAACTTAACAACCACCACCACCGCCACCACCACCAAACCCTCCCCCACCACCACCACCGCCGCCACAACCTCCCCCTCCACTGTGTACATGACCACCGTGTGCGCCGGCAGCTCCATGGTGGTGGTGGTGGCGCCTAGGCTTGTCAGAGCCATCGTCGGCACAAGCAAAGATAAGCATAGACATGATTGAGACGGACAAGACGATCATACCGAGCACATAGACGAGCTCTGATGAACCCTGGAAAACCCGACCTATCTCACTTGCCACGTCCTCACCATTCACGATATTAGCCAATACTACTCTCACCATTTTGATCCTACGTACGTACCAATTATTAATTAAGATGATATATATATATATATACACAAGTATATGCAGTTCTATATGTATATATGCTTTGGTCAACCTGTTAAATTACTATGTCATTTCCTATGACTTGCGTATTGCCTTCCCCGTACGTGGTCCTAACTAATAAATGTCATCTTGTTCTCAAATTAATGTAAGAAAATTCAATTTTCATATGTTTTGAATATTGACTACGATTCTAAGTCATCGACTCGATATACTCATATTTAACCATGTGAAATGCGCGCGGACTTTGACTTGGTAAGCATCATAAATACAAATTAATGACTCACGTCGGTTATGCATAACCATAATTAAATTAACGATTTGTAAGTATGTTTGATTGAAAAAAGGTATGAATGAATATTCAATAACTCAAGTAGGGATAAATTAAAACATTTTTATTTCAGTTGTTTTTAAGTGCACAACACTAGGTTTGATTTTTTATTTATAATTAATTAATTATATATATGTATATGATAGTATGATTATTTTTTTTTTGTTTTTGGTGTGGATATATATGCACTTTAATTTCTCAATAATAAAGTGACATCACCTATTATATTTAGGTGTATATGATGACGTCGACAACATGACGTTTAGACTAATTGCGCACCTAAAGTCCACCTACAAATCTCAACCAAATATATTTAGGGAGAGAAATAATTAACCTCATCATCATCAACATTTTGTTTATAAAATTATGCATAAGTGAAGTGCCGAAGTTTTGCTCGTTTCTTTGTTATGTTTTGGGCGTGATTTTGTATATATTATGTATATATGTGTATGGTTATTGAGAGATTATGTATTATTGACGTGACGGAGCTTATACGTGGTATAGTCGAGTTTTTGTGTAAATTGTAGGTGAAAAACGACCAAAACAAGATGATGAACCGAGCTGGGAAGTGTAGCAACTTCGACGCAAAAACTGCTATCGCTCGTTCGTAATCTTGATCCATGCCATACACGGTTGGAAATACCTTGAAGTCGGGAACCCAAGGAATTTTGAATCACGACAATTGGAGCTCGGACGAAAAAGATATGCCAAAAGTCGAAGAACTGCGCGAAGGAGAGATTTGGCCGCGGACCGAAGAAGCTAGGCCGCGGATCGCGTGATCCGAGCACCCAAAACACGCAGACCTTGACCAAGAGCAAGGCATGAAGGCTTCTGACAGCGGTTTCCGCGGATCAAGCCCGCGGACCAAGTGATCCGAGGGTAAAATCCCGCGGACCAAAGGGCGAGGACCAATGGCGCGGCTGCACTGCGCAGCTTCGGAAGAAATGCGATTCCGACTTCGTTAACCGTTGGATCGAGCTGAATTTTGGATATGATGTAGAGGACTCGTCGAACTACAAGATCAACGGTCACTTTTGCAATATCAGATCGGAGGAAGAAGATATTATCCGTTGAAGATGGGCTGATATGCAACCAAGAAATGTTGACCCGGGTGGAGATGTGTTGACCACGAGTTGACCGAGCTTTGACCGAGTTAATTGAGGCATTGACCATCCGATTTTAGCATTGACCGAGGATAGAAGAGTCATTTCAAGTCCGTTTTTGGTGGGAAAAGAGCTAGAGTTGGTTATTTCCACATGAGGAGTATAAAAGCATGAAAAGAAGTCTTCCCACACACACTTTCCATACTACACACACTTGGAGAGGATTTTGAGAGAGAGAGGAAGAAGAACAAGAGAGAGAAAGTGCATCTTCACCAAAAGAATTCAATCCATTGACGACGGATTGAAGAATCGAAGACAAGGATCACGATCTACATCTCGATTAGCATTTCTATTCCTTCTCCTCTTTAGATTTCCTCATTTCTTATATGCTTTTACTTGTATTT
>JACOMQ010003052.1:0-22044 GCA_014843705.1 Euphrasia arctica
TTAAATTTAATTACTAATATAAAGTTAATTTTATTAAATAACATTTTAATTATTAATATAAAGTTAATTTTATGAAGGTATATGGCATTTAGTCTTAGGTGTATTGAAAATATATCTATCACAATGTTTAATTTCATAGAAGTTGACTTATATACCATGCATATTGCCTATAGGAGACTTCATACTAATTACTAAACGATTTAGAATTGCATTAGGTATATTACAATTATGCTTAGGTATGTGTGTCTAGAATTCATGATTAAATTATAGTCATCCGTTCAAAACTGAATAATACAAGAATTAATCACAACCATCGATTAATTTCAATAAATAAAAAATGAATAAATCAAGAATTAATCACAGCCATTTGTTCAAACGTAATCAACGGTTGTATTTGTTGATCCGATCCAATGGTCAACTTTACATCACAACTATCTATTCAAGGTAATCAACGACTGAGTTTTGTTGATTCGAGTCCTAGTAATTAAAATGTAATTTCATTAAAATTAACTTTATATTAGTAATTAAAATATATTTTTATGTAAATTAACTTTTTATTAATATTTAAAATGTAATTTCATCTAATTTAATTTTATATTAGTAATTAATTTTAATTTCACGAAAAATAATTTTATATTAGTATTTAAAATGTAATTTTATGTAAATTAATTTTGTATTAGTATTTTAAATATAATTTCATACAATTTAACTTTATATTAGTAATTAATTGTAATTTCACGAAAAATAATTTTATATTAGTATTTAAAATATAATTTTATGTAAATTAATTTTTTATTAGTATTTTAAATATAATTTCATATAATTTAACTTTATATTAGTAATTAATTGTAATTTCACGAAAAATAATTTTATATTAGTATTTAAAATGTAATTTTATGTAAATTAACTTCGTATTAGTATTTTAAATATAATTTTATGTAATTTAACTTTATATTAGTAATTAATTGTAATTTCACGAAAAATAATTTTATATTAGTATTTAAAATGTAATTTTATGTAAATTAACTTTGTATTAATATTTTAAATATAATTTCATGTAATTGAACTTTATATTACTAATTAATGGTAATTTCACGAAAAATAATTTTATATTAGTATTTAAAATGTAATTTTATGTAAATTAAGTTTGTATTAGTATTTTAAATATAATTTTATGTAATTTAATTTTATATTAGTAATTAATTGTAATTTAATGAAAAGTAAATTTCGTGGGCCCCACATTTTTTGAAAATTTGAAACCATAAATTATTTGAACAAAATCAAAATTTTGGGGGGAAATAAATTAAAGGAATGTGGGTCCCGAAAATTTTAGGAAGGAAAATAAAATTAAATGCATGTGGGTTCCATGTACTTTAAATATTATAATAATAAATAATAGAAGGGCAAATATGGTAATCTATTCATTATTTTATTATTATTAATAAATAATTTGACTTTTGGCCATTTTAAAAAAACTGAATCTCAAAAAGATATTTTCACAAAATCTCTTCCCGAAAAGGCTCTTTACCCGGCACTCCCAAAAATCATTTTTCATACCAATATCAAATTCACATAACAAGAACACCATATCAAAAATCAAAATCATAGTATCTTCATATGGAACATGCAATCATTTCTACATGCATGTATATATTTTTTATCCATCTCTAAGTACTTATACTCATATTAAGAGAAAGATTTTATTCCTAATCAACCGACAAGCTTCAATATCGACAAGATTCAGTAAACAAGCGCTTATTCTCGATAATTTTTGTGGCAAAAAAATCTCTACTATAAAACAAAAATTAAAAATACATATTAGAAATTGATTTTTACTTAGTTTTCACACAAAACTTGGATACTTTAGAAAATTGATTTACCTATAGAACCATACAAACCGCTTCTATGCGAAATAAAATAGGTACATTAATCAATTGCCAATAAAAGGTTTGTGAGAAGCATGCCGCATATAGTTAAAAAAGAGTAGCTAGCTTAATTTGTGTGGTGAAGTTACGGGACAGAGAACGACTCCACAAGAACACTCCCAATTAAGGTGTATAAATTTGTTCCTTATAGTGACATGGAGACTTGAGAGTTGAGATGTTTGGCTTCTAAACCTTTTATAGGTTCTCTAGCTACGACTTATGAATATAATTTAAGGGATCAATATAATCGGAGGAGGACAAAAACCCAATTCTCTCACACTAAATTATTAACACCAAACCTATGGAAAGTACTGGTCGGCAATATATATATATATATGATTAGAGTGAGATGTACATCTAATATGAATTTATAGAATTTGAATTTTTATTGTTGCCAATAAAAGGTTATGCAAGATGAACAAATGGTAACATGGTGTTAATCGAGATACATTAGGTAGTCTCTATTTCATGTTGCATGGATCGACACTTGCCAGAGAGTACTTCATGTTTGTTACATTATGGTTGTTAAAAATTTCATCCTTGTTATCAATTGAAAATAATTAAAACATAACTTTGTCTTATAAAAATGATTCTGAAATATTATAATTAGATTAATAGAGACAGAGTGATCAGCCTGGTAATTAGCTAAAAAATCATAGTATTCATTTTTCCTTCTTCTGGTATCAATAGTCACATATGTTCGAACACAAATATTAAAGACATTTTCTTTTCTATGTTAAAAACCCAAAAGTTAGGTGAGGCGGTTTAATTAGTGGTGCAAGTGTAACGCACTTGCTCTATTGCAAACATCAAGTTGATTTGTTTCACTTTTGACTTAGAAAGTACGCCGAAAGCTTGTGCTTGGATCTTTCTCGGCACTTCTTTGTCATTCCAAATCAACTAATTACAATACATATTACAGTAAATATTTATATGTCTACAAATAAAGAAGTCCCTAAACACCACTAAGCTAAGCTTGCTAAACCTAATTGAATGAATAATAACTTATTTTGACAAGCTATAAAGTCAAATAGGATCATACAAAGGTGTGTTGTAACATCACGTGTACATTGAAAAGCTTCAAAGTCCACTACTACTAACACTTTTGGGTTAGTTCTATGCCACCCTATGTGTACTACCCTTACCCCATACATATATTTACATGTGTAAATATTTAATTTTTTTCATTTATGTGATAGATTAAAACATTTGTAGTGGCCACATGTTAGGTTGTTTATGGATTAGGGTACTACCTATGTTGGGTAGCATAGAATAAACCAACACTTTTGTATATTAATTCGAATTGGTTAAGAGACGGATCACGGACTAACCAAAAATACTTCAAATATAAGTTCGGTAAATATGATGAAAACAACAAGGGTTTGCTTTATAAGTTAGTTGACCTTTTGAATTGAAGACAGTAAGATCTAAGATTTTTTAATTGACCATGTTCATAAATAATTAATCATGTTTTAAAAGTATCTCCAAAGCATTATAGTAAACAAACTTAGAGACAAATTTATTGTCTCACACTTTATTTTATTTAACGGTAAAATTAGTAAAATTAGAGACAAATTAAGTTTGACATTAAATTACTAAGTATTTTCTTGTAGTGTAATTTAAAAACAAAGTAAGGATTGCCGGCAGCACCGCAGCACCCCAATCCTAACCAAGCCCAATCGTCCAAAAACCATTATAGTCATATTTTTTTGATAAAATATTAAATTCAAAATAAAATAATATGATACATTCATACATACATACATATATATATATATATATATATATATATATATATATATATTATTTAATAATAAAATCACTGTCAGACCATTCTCTCAATAATACTTTTGAGGGAAAAAATTTCAAAAAAAACATAGGTGATTTCGTCGATATTTTCTTAAGAACACCGTTCGTAGGTAAATTGTGTTGGTCTTCACATGTTTTTTGTAGTGAGCTTATTTCTCTTGCATGACTCAAATCATTCTCATAATTACTGTCATCATAGTCATCATATGTAGAATCATGAATGATATAACTTCTTGAATTAGCAAGTTGAACTTCAACAATATGCTTTGATAGGTACTCCCTCCGTTCCACGAGTGTTTGTCATGCTGGTCAACTGTTCTCTTGTTTGACCGTCGATTACTTATGATAAAAATATATAAATGGAAACTAACTTAGCATTTTTATATATAAATGGAAACATGATTAATGGAAACCGATCATGTAGATTGTGGAGCAATGCGAGAAACAATTGCTCATGGGGGAGTGGACAATGAGAAATCACGAGTTGAGTCGTTATTGTCACTCGAAAACTAGTTATTGCGATGAGAGTTTTTTGGTGATTCGGGTGCTACTCGAGAGATCATTTTAGATAGGGTTAATTACATTTTTCAACCTGAAGTTTAACACTTTTTACACTTTAGTACCTCACCGTAAAACTGATGTCGATTACAACCTGAGGTTTGAGATGTTTACACTTATCAACTTGCCAAAAGACGGAACATAATATTTCGATGGATATTGGGATTACGTGAGAGTGGCCACATGATTATTTCAAGGTATAAAGACAAATTTTTCTCTTTTTTTATGCAAATAAAAAATAAAATAAAAATAAATTATTAATAGCTATTATTGCAAAAACAAATACTAATACAAAATCAAATCCAAATAAAATGAATCAAATCATATAAGAAAATTGCACTATTAATTATTTCTGCAAAAATATCAATAACATTCCTAAATTCATCTTATTCACATTATACACAATGAGATCCACCATTTATAAGAAAATCTAACATTAAACAAGATTTGGATCGTTCAAAGGTTAAACCAGATCTGAATCCTTGAAAACGCTTCTCCACCGAACTGAGTTCATCTGGATTTGGATCTTGATCTAGAACTCGAATGTTAGAGAAACGGCCTTCCATCGGACTAGGAGAAGTTAAGAATCATGGAGCCGCGCGTCGATCTGGATTCGACTTCCCAATTCACGTTTCTGCTGTCTCAAGCTTCTTTTTTTCTTTTTAGAGATTTTTCAAATTCACATTTCAACAAATAACTCTCTGTTTTGTTAACTTTATGTTAAAATTAAATTTCAACATTTCTATTCGAAATCCACAACTAAAAAGTAAAAAAAAAGAAAAAAAAATCATTTGTCTTGAAATCAGAAAAGAAAATAGGGAATTCCTATTAGCAAAAACGAAATGAGTTGGGTGAATTCAAAGTTGTAGAGGTTAATTAATTTTTAATTTAATATATAAAGTATTTAATTTTCTTTTGAACAGAACAAGAACAATATGAAACGCAATTTTTTTAATATATATTAATTGTTATTAGGGGTAAGCTTGTAAAATACAATTTGTTAGAAACCACTTCATCTAAAAGCTCGAACTGTTAGAGAAGTTGGGCAACTAGACATTTATAGTGGACCGAATATATTCTCCAATACTCTCCCTCACTTGTGGGCCGATTTCAACCTTAAGAGAAGGCCCAACAAGTGGATAATTAATTCGGGTGGAGTCGCAAATGGCGGGAGTCGAACCCAGGACCTGCCACAAGGCTAGGCTCTGATACCATGTCAATGTTGGGCCAGTATACACCTTAAAAGACCTTGTTAAGATGATAAGGTTGTCCAACTTATATGTGAGTCCGATGTTCTTTATCCAACCGATGTGGGATATCTTAACACATCTTAACTAGCCCCGAAAATGGATGGCGCTCAAGCGCGCGACCTATACCCGGCCGTCGGGGCAAGTGCCAGGCCTCGATGAGTAGGAGGGCGCGGCGGTCGCTGTAAAACCCAGGGCGCGAGCCCGGGCGGAGCGGCCGTCGGTGCAGATCTTGGTGGTAGTAGCAAATATTCAAATGAGAACTTTGAGGCCGAAGTGGGGAAAGGTTCCATGTGAACGGCACTTGCACATGGGTTAGTCGATCCTAAGGGTCGGGGGAAGCCCGACAGATAGCATGTTCAGCACGTACTCCAAAAGGGAATCGGGTTAAAATTTCTGAACCGGGACACGGCGGTTGACGGCAACGTTAGGGAGTCCGGAGACGTTGGCGGGGGCCTCGGAAAGAGTTATCTTTTCTGTTTAACAGCCTTCCCACCCTGGAAACGGTTTAGTCGGAGGTAGGGTCCAGCGGCTGGAAGAGCTCCGCACGTCGCGTGGTGTCCGGTGCGTCCCCGGCGACCCTTGAAAATCCGGAGGACCGAGTACCGTTCGTGCCCGGTCGTACTCATAACCGCATCAGGTCTCCAAGGTGAACATCCTCTGGTCGATGGAACAATGTAGGCAAGGGAAGTCGGCAAAATGGATCTGTAACCTCGGGAAAAGGATTGGCTCTGAGGGCTGGGCACGGGGGTCCTAGTCCCGAACCCGTAGGCTGTCGGCGAACTGCTCGAACTGTTAGAGAAGTTGGGCAACTAGACATTTATAGTGGGCCGAATATATTCTCCAATACAATTAAATAAGTCATTCGTTTCTCACGTGGTCGGAATATTCATCGAAATATTCTATTCCGGCTTTCGGCAGTTTGGTAAGTGTAAATGTTTCAATCTTCAGGTAGTAATCCGCAACAATTTTCCAGCTAGGTAATATAGTGTAAAAAGTGTTAAACTCAGGTTGAAAAATATAATTAACCCTTTTAGATGGAGTTTGATGAGAGATTCGTTGAGTTAAAAACAGTGAAAATGTTGGAAGATATTGTAGAATTATAGGAGCTAGAACTCCATGAACAAAGTTTACACAAACACATTAATTCACAATAAAGAAGACAATGAAAAGAGGGAAAAGAGAAGTGGAGGGAAAATTATTTCATTCAACTCAAAATGAAAATATAGTCGAATTACAATGCTTATAATAAACTGTAATTGCAAATAGGTCCCTCAGGATTGCTTTATTTACATAACAGAAAATAAAGCTAAAATGCAAAAATGCTACACATGTTGTTGACTTGTGAACTTTGACCCGTATATTAGACTATCTGCAGCAGTGGGTGTCAAATTTGACACTTCTCTATCAGCTTGACACCCTCAATTAACGATCTTTTTTCAGCATAAGACCCAGCAAAGTGTTATTCAAAGTGTCAATTATTTTCTCTTTCTTCTCCATCACTCTATTCTATACTCCACTTATTATTTATTTTTTCTTTATTTATTTCATATAAATAATTATTAAATTAAAAATTAGAACAAAATAATTTATTTAACACGAAAATTAAGAAAATTTGACAAAAAATATTTGAAAAATCTGTAATATTTTGATAAAATAAATAATAATATTTTTTTAATACGACACACAAAAAGTGAAAAATAAGAGTAAAAAACATTAAAAAAAATTGGTGTCCAAATGAAATAAATCTACACTCTATTTATAGAGAACAAAAAATAAAAAAATTATAGTATTTTTATTTTATTTTTATTTATAATAATTATTGTGTAAAAACTAATTTTAAAAATGAGGTGAAAAAATTAATTAAAGAAACACATGTCATCGTTTTATTGGCCCAAATGCTATTTATTTGATTAAATAAAGAATGAGTGGGGCCAGCTGAGGGTGTCAATTTTTAGTTTGTATCGGATCAAATTTTGACACCAGGGCCACAAGGTGTTAAATTTGACACTTTTGACACCTTCTACTGGATGACTTGATACACAATTGACACCCTAATTGATCCCCTATTGTACATGGTCTTAGTAGCATCTCCACGGATATCGTTGGAGATCATCGATGATAGACGATGGTCAATGGGAATGAAAATGTTTACGTTTTGGGAAGGGGATCACAAGGGAATGGTGAAGCTAACGAGACGAGCGATCAATGTTGATGATAACAGGCGAGCGATAAAGATTGTAATGAAAAACGTGGTGATTGATGCTCGATCAGGCTAAGCATGAGATGTTTGACACATTCTATGGAATTTAAAATTTATAATATAGTTCATGCTATAATATTATTTATAATTTTTTATAAATATTTGATGTGTGTGTTTTTGTGTGCTTTCCTTACGTCGTTTTGCGTCGTCTTGGGTTTTCTTAGTGTCGTATTTGGTGTATACCTCTTGGCTTGGTGCGTTTTATGTGTTTTTGTAGTGTGCAGGTACATTTGGTGATAATGGCGATTGTTGGAGTTATATTGGAAGCATTTCCGTGTAGACGAGTGGACGAGTGGACGAGAAGACGAGCCGACGAGCCGAGGAGACTGCCCACCCAGGCAGGCGGCCGCTTGACCCCCCAAGCGGCCGCGCAGCTGAGCAGGCAGATTGGTTCGGGAAGGAGAGCAGGCGGCCGCTACCCTACCCAAGCGGCCGCGCCGCTGTGCAGTTTCAGGTTTCTGAATATTGGGGCAAGCGGCCGCTTGACCCCCCAAGCGGCCGCTTGGCCCCCGTTTTCTGAGTGTTGACTTTTTGTTTGACCGACGACTTTTGTACTTGAATAGGGTTTTACCCTATTTCGAAACTACTTTTTCATTCTCTGATTTTTTTTTGGACGCACGTTCTCTAGACATAGAACTCGGTTCCCGAGAGATCTTTAGCTTTTGTCCTCTCTTGTTTTCGAATCTCGGTAAAAGTCGGAGTTCACCGCCGATAGATATTTCGATTTCGTTATTGATAGTAGTAAGTTTTCTTTTCGATTTGTCCTTGTTTTATTTATTGCTTTAATTCTTCATACTATTTTCTTGTTCGTATAATCATGATCTCGTATAATTCATTGTCTTCGTTTTCAATTCTAAATATGAGTAGCTAAATTCTTTTTAGGGGTTAGGGAAATTTAATTTTTGAGAGTAAGGGTTTGAAATTCCAATTGCTCTTAAGGTGTTTGATTAAATGTTCACTTGATTTAATACTCGAATTCATCAAACCACAATTGAGCCAACCGGCGACGGGCGTTTTCTTGTGACTTTTGCAAAACAAAATCAAACCTTGAAATCGAGAAATAAAAATCCCGACCCCTAATTCCTTTCTATTTGACTCAAACTTTTTCCGTTAAGATAGTTAATTCTAAGTTTTTAATCAAAACAAAAATCAACTCAACGCATTATGCTATTTCATTTTTTTTTCTCCGTTGCAAATAAATAAATATTTTTACGCGCCAATAGTAGTGTTCCTCGAGACCGACTCGGGCGAGTTGTTTAGACAACTAGTTCGGTTATTTTTAATTGATTTCGCCGCTATAAAAAAGAATTATCAATATTTAATAATGTATAGCATTTATTATTAATTTTATAAAAATTTCATTTCACATCAATTAAGTTCAATTCATGTTCATCCAGTTCTATTTAGTTCAAACATATTGAAAGAACCGAGCTTAACTCAGAATTGTCGTGTTATTGATCTTCGTTTCTCAATATTACTCATTTATTTTTACATGCTTAAGCTCAATACATGATGCACTCTATATTTTTGTACTATAAATTACATATATATATTCAACCATATATCATATCACCGTCACCCATACATCATCGACCCATGCTAGCTAGCTAGCATAAGAAATTATACATAGTCTAAATACAAGTGAGGGTTCATACCACACACACACACACTATAGTTTATTTTTGAACTAATAATATATAGTACTCCATAAATCAAATCCCATTGATCACTCCGGCGGAACATAATCCTTTTTCTTCGTCTGGCCACCCTCCTCATCCGCTCCACGAACCTCTATCACCACACACTCATCATCAACTGGCTTCACAATCCCACGGTGCAGTTGTTTCGACTTTATTGCATTCCTAAAACACGCTTGTTGAGACAAATCGTTGACCGAAACCGAGATCTTTTCGACGAAGCCGGTAATGTCCATCATCACGGATGCGATGACGAGCAGCGGCATGACTGACTGGAGATCCGCTTTCGTGGAGGTGGACGAGCTTTGCAGTATGTTCTTGAGGTCATGAGTAGCGGTTATGGAGTTTTGAGCGTGGGTTATGGCTGCGCGTGATGGGAACGACATTTTTTTGATGGCGGCGGCGAGTTCTCTCAGGGCCTTGCCGGACTCGGAGCTCATTTTGATGCATGTTTCTTGGATTTTCACTTGGAGCTCTGACGTCACCTACAACACACATACAGTATAATGTTTTTTATTTTATTTTTAATCAACTTTGAGTGAATTGGGTACGTCATGATGATGACATGCAATAGATTCTTTTGGGTTCAATGCAATTAATGAAAAGAGATTCTCAATATGTGATGTGTCAAAAGTTGTATTTTTATTATTATTTTTAAAAAGAATTAAATAATTAAAATCACATAAATCAACTATATATTACTAATTCCATCCCAAAATCTTTTCTTAATTTTACGAGACAGAAATAGTATTTGTTTTTTTAAATCTGATTAATTGTAACATTCCATTTATCTTATTTTCTAATTGAATATTTTATCAAATAAAAACGTGTATTGTGTTAATTTAAAAGATGAAATTGATATACGTACCTTTGCTTGAGACTTATCGTTTGTATATCCGTTGAGTGCTTCGATCAAGCAAGCGCAGTCCCTCACGAGACCTCCGATCTTCAAGTATTGGATCCATGGGTGACCGTATCGAAACCGACCATGTGGTGGCTCCCACCACGCGAAATTCGCCTGAAAAATAAAATAATTATTTATTTAATTTAAATCCCAAAAAAAAGTACAAAACACAGTACAACATTATAGTACGAACGCACTCAATTAATTAATTAATAAATTAATCACCAGAGATTCCTCGCTAGCCTTTGAATTAATCACGCTCTTATAGCTTTGCAAAAACGATTTGTCCTCATTAGTAGTAGTCTTCCTAATTTCATCCCCAGGAAAAATCACAGCAAGTTCGCTTCCAAAACCTATAATAAATATGCAAATAAATGTCACGTTTTTTTTATTTAATTAGAATTATGTGAATGTATTAATGTACTTACCTTCTAAAAAGGCAGCGAGTTTTTCAATGTTTCCAGCAACGAGATTGTGAAGATCCTGACCCGCCCAAACCGGGTAAATGAACATTGACGTCATCATACACGTCACCCCTCCGATGACTATAGTCGACAGCCGCTGGTGGGCCAGCTGCAGGATCTCTGTCACCCGGAAACCGGACACCGCCACCATCGTGAAAGTCAGTATGAATATCAGCACTCCGTAGTCGTACCTTCTCTTCACGTTCGGGAAAAAACGCGTGAACGTCGATGCTGCCGCTGCATTTTTTATTTTTTATTGGAAAGAAAATAAAAATATGTAATCTTAATTCATATATGTGGGAAGTAGTAATAAATTTGGAGGATTTTTGAAAAAAAAATGTAATCTAACAAATATATGTGGAAAGTAGTAATTAATTTTGAAGATTTTATTTTGTACCGAGTAAGAAGACGAAAAGCCCGAGGACGACGGGCTCTCCTTTCTTTCCGCAGAGATCGGCCAAGTACTCGGCTCCGATGCCTAAACCGCCGGCTACCAACGTCGCGAAACCTCGGTTCAAGCTTTTCGATAGGGTCCCACCTAAACAATATATATATTTAACTTTTCATTAGAAAATTAAATAAATTAAATTTTTTTTGGGAGTAAAAAGAATGGTGATCATCGAATGAGGAAGAGTGTGCCATGCATATATAAAAGAAAAAGTTAAAAGAATTATGTATATATCCTCATGTTTTTTTAGAAGAGGAATATTCTAACCAAGATGAAGGAATATTCCAAGAGGACGACCACTTCCGGCCGGCTGATGAGAGGTTGTAAAGTGTAAAAACGCGTGATATTTTGTTTCAAATGTGATTGATTTTCGTAATAATGGTGATGAATTTGGACTGTATTTTGGGCCACGTACGTTATGTATGTACGTTTTAAATGGACTTACCTACGGTGTACTCGAAGACAACGACGACAGTCAAGATTGCCCACATTCCAGCCTGTCCGAACCCGTCGTAAAGAGGCCGGAAGTAATAGAACATCGAGACTATCGTGAGGGCGAATCCGACCTTGACTGCGTGCACGATTCGCCTCGGGTCATCCTCTCCAACTTTCTTGGCCGTCTTCATCGTTTCAACCACTGAGGACTTGATCATTTTTAGGAACGCCATGGATGAAACTTGAAAGAGGTGATGAAGAGTTTGAGAGATGGAGTGAAGAGAGTCGTAGCCATTTATAAAGAGAAATTAAGGTGTACGGCTGTGTGCATTATTTTTAATTAAATTTTTTTTGGTCCTTTATTCATTATTATTTGTTACTATTGTTAAGGTTAATTAATTGCGATTTTGACGTAGTGCTAATAAGTACGATGTGACATAATTAGGTCAAGTATAATATTTTTTGCGACATATTTTTGGTCACGTAAATATTGACACATTTGTGCAATTTTTAAGCACTAGGGGAGTTCAAAATGAAAAGGTACAAATAATTTCACCCGAATTACATCATTAGTTTATAGGGATGAAAATGCAATTACACGAGCTTAGCAATTAAAGTGGTGTGGATCGAGGTGGGAATTGATAGGACATTTCGTTTATTGTGAAATTTACATGTACATCCCTCTTTAGTTTTTTGTCACGATGAACAAAGTGTTATTTTCCTTTTAAATTACATTGCTTGATTAATTTTATTTGGGCAGATTTTGCATATAGGCGCTCAAATTTACTTATTTATTTATTTATTTTTATATAATTATAAATATGTTAAGTTTAATAATTTTTTTAAAATAAAATTATAACTAATCATAATAAATATCAAAAGAATAATTAAAATATTATTATATTTATAAAAAATAAACATTAAGACGTAAGTAAATTCTGTCCATTTAGCAATAAAAAAAACTATATTTACGAAAGGTGTAACAAATCTTTATAAAGTTTCAATTAAAACATGACACGTGTTGTAATAATATTATTTGTACAAAAGTGTAAAAAAAATTTTATACACTTTTCATCAAAATATGACATTTGTCACTTTGTAATAATAATTATTTTTATTTTAATATCTAATTTCTATCATTTCTTTTCTAATTCTTTTTTTCTATTAATCTAGCACTCCATAATTATTGTAAAAGTTTGCATTTCACGGTATTAAAATAGTTTTTGAACAAATAATCAAAATTTTATTTAGAAAAATTAGACTAATCATATTTTTTGAAAGTAATTATTTATAAATAATATTTATAGTAAAATAATTATGTTTATTAATATATAAGGACTTGTTTAACATAAATCAAATCAAGCCATCTTCAAATCCAATCTTATTATTGAATAATTTAACAATTTTTTCAATAACATTTGGTTCAACAATTTTATGATTAAAAATTGTGTTTTTTTTAAATATAAGAATAACTTTATAAAATTATATTAAAGATATATATTTAATTAAATTATTTTAAAACAATATTTTTATAAATAAAAAACTCTTTACTCAAAAATAAAAATAAAACACTTTTTAAGATTATATTCACATATATATTTAAATAAATTATTTTAAAACAAAAAATTTCAAAATAAAAAATTATTTTTGCCAAAAAAAATACAGTTTTTAAGATTATATATTCACTATATATATTTAATTAAATTATTTAAAAACAATTTTTTTTCAAAATTAAAAATTATTTTGACAAAAAAATAAAAAAAAAAATTAAAATTATATTCACTATATATATTTATTTAAATTATTTAAAAACAATTTTTTTCAAAATAATAAATTCTTTAAGCAAAAAAAATTATATTTACTCTATATATTTAATTAAATTATTTAAAAACAAATATTTTCAAAATAAAAAAGTACTCTTTGAAAAAAAAAAGTTTTTTAAATTGTATTCATATATATTTAATTAAATTATTTAAAAACAATTTTTTTTTAAATTTAAAACTTTTTAAAAAATGAAAATAAAAAATAACTAAACAAATAAATTTCAAGTGTCAAAATTAGTTAAAGTAAAAAATTAATTGAAAGTGTCTTAGAAAACAATTTCACACTTGACCATGAAAACAATTAATGCCTTGTTTTATTCATTTGTTCCTCTCATTGAAAATGTCTAATTTCATTTCAGCATGTAAAATTTAAATTACAAAATAATAAATTTTATGTGCAAACTGAAATTATATAATTTTATTTTTTAATAATTATTTAAGTAATCAAAACTGAAACAATAAAAAAATAAACATTTTGAGTGAGACAAATAGTATAATAATTTATTTTTCTGAAATTACTCTTACACATGCAAATTATACAATTAATGTCTGAAAAACACTATGAATTCATAACAGGACTCAAATGTAATTATTAATTACTATTTTTACAATCATCAAATTGAGATAGAATTTGGGGCAAAATGCGAATTTTTGTTTGTTCTTGAATTTGGACATTAGTGGGGCGCATATTGGGGGTTATAAAGTAGATGAATTTCAGGGCCCTTTTCACCTTTTTCCAGAATTACAATTTTTAAATTAATAGTAATTAAATAAAAATGGTTATTAAGTAAAAGTGAGAAATTTGATGATGTTTTTCATAAGTGGCCTGATAATGGTACTTTTAGAATTTTCACACATGCCAACCAACTGATCACATTTGAATTTGCACATATTATGACTTGTTTATAAAATTATGTATATCAAAAAATTAATTATAATATGGTTAATTATATATACTGGCTTGTAGAAATTATGTAAATCTAATTTGAACCTAAAATTCATTATCACTTTTTCATTACAATGTATGAGACATATTATCACTTGCATCTCTAAAGTCACTAATCGTCAAATAGTCATGATCATCACAATCAGAATATCGTCGAACACTATGTATGTACGACTTAAAATAGAGCACATGACACTTTGTTCGAAGCGTACCAAAATCGACATGATCAATTCAATGATTCATGTTACACATCTCCTCCACACAAACCTCTACTATAATCATAACAAAAATGCATCTATAAAGTTCCTAAGAGAGCTAGCTAGAAGAAATGCACAAGAAGCACTTATTATTTTCACATGACTTTGCTTTAATTAATAGCTTTATAATCAAGAAAACCATCGGATTTTGTTGACAATGAAATAAATTGTGTAGAAGAGAGAGAAGAAAAAGAAGGCAAATTTAATTAAATGTAGAGAGATAAGAGTATCAGAATTTCTATATATTGTCACTTAGAATTTATGATAAGTTGACTTGAGCCCCAAAAAAGTACGGCCCCATTGTACGTACGACCACTAATTTAATTTGAATTCCATTTAACTTTAATATTTAAAGTTTGTTCCACTTGCGTGTTTTTGTTTTTCTTAGTTTCTTTTCTTATCGACACATATATATAGGACAATTCCAGCTTGAGTCCCAATTGAATCAATACCTATATCATGCTCTTAAGACTATAATTAAAATCGTACTCCCACCTTTTAAAATATAAAAGCCCAATAAAATCATCATTTAATAATTAAGAAATCTTCATTTCAAAAAATAATGATTATATTCTTTAAATTAGCATACTAATGAATATATTACCATACACAATGAATATTTATCACTAAATACATGAAGATATAATACTGAGTGTACAATTAGAATCGTACTCCTAGAAACAAGGTATAAATTGCCCAATTGAATCATATACTTCCGTACTCCCTTTGTTAATTTTATACTATGTAAGAACGAAAACATGTATTTTGTATTTTATGAGACGATAAAAATACTCCCTCTTATTTTTTATATATGTTGTTTTACCAATCTCACATAAATTAAGAATATTTTTTTTTTTATTATTTTAACCTTATTTATACTTAAATTATTGCTGATTCAAAGAAGTTTTATTGTATAAAACTCTTCATATTCTTTAATTCATTTTTAATATTCCGTTAACTTTCACTTAGCATAATAAAAAAAATCATCATTTTTCATTAAAGATAAAATAATTAATAGGGGTATTTAGAGTCAAAAATTATAAAACGTCATATAAAAAGTGAATAGAAAGAAATACTAGAACGATAAATATTGTGAATAAAAGGGAGTATATTAATTAAGGGATAAATTTAATTAAATGTACAATTAATATTTTAACATTTTTATTCATTTGTGTGAAAAAAACAAGAATGATATTTATATTGAATAAGTTAGAGATGGTCAAGATATCCGATCTCGTCTCATCTCTCTTTATGAAAAAATTAAAATGAAATGAAATTGCAATTTTTAAAATTTATTCAATTTTTTTCGTTAATTTTCGAAATGAGATCGAAATTTTGGAACAAAATGTGTCTTAAAAAAATATACTAACATATATATAACACCTTTTTAATTGAAAAAGTGAACATCCTTTTAAATCCTTTGAATGTACTTCGTATCTTTTAACATTTGAATTATTTTATTTTATTTTTATTTTTTTATTTTAAAATTCAATTTTATTCTACTTTATCAACCTAATTTTTATACTTTACTCACAACTATTTTAATTTTTAATTTAAAATATATTTTTTTCATTTATAATATACTTTTAACTTTTATATTTTAGTCAAAAGTAAAAAAATAATATTTTAATTAAATTTTATGTTCAAAAAAGTATGACACTATTTTTGTATGGAGCTAGTATTTAAAGTTGTGCTCATATACATTAACCGCATTCGATATATTCGAGCAACCAAACTGACAAAATCTAGTAACAATCGTGATAAAGTCTAAAAAACTAAGCCGGTAATATACACAAGTCTAAACTAAAGTATTAAAATAAATATCATACGCAGTAGAAAACTTAATTCCTGTATTTGTTAATTTGTAAATATTCATATTTAGGTACTCAATTACCCGACTCGATTACATAGGTTGTGCATTGGGTACTCGATTTATCAAAAAAGATCAGAATGAGTGATGATAATAAAAAAGGAATTAGCCAAAGATATTTCTAACGAATATCATGTGACGTACTCAAGGGAAGTGAAATTCCATATTAATCGACAAATATTCATTTGTTGCCCCGTGACCGGCCATGCTTGTACTTGTGATTGTACGATGAAGCCTTAGGTTCTCATCATACACGAGCACGAGATCATCAATGGCTTCTATAAGCTAGTTTGCTGTCCTTTAAGAAAAGTATTTTCTAGGATCATATCATCAAATTGTCGACACTATGAACCACTAACATTTGTTCCACAATTAATAAGACAACAAAAGAAGCTACCACCATTTGTGTCCATTATAAATACAGTGTAATCATGATGTAATGCAAGAATTGCAATTTTCAAAGAGTAATTAAAACCACATTTGTTTACTTCTTAGAGCAAACCAATTTGGAAATTATATCACTGTAATTGGGCCGACCCAAATAATATAAAATTGGATTAGCACAAACAAAGTTTGGGACGGCCCAGTATTATACGTACGGCCCCGCGCACTTTCGAACAAATTTCAACTGAAGGTCTGTGCCCTAGTGAGTACGTAGAAACTAGAAACAATTATCTGCATGGCACGATTCCAAGTTTATTTAATAAAATACTGAAAATATGTAATTAAGTTAAACTATTTTATTTATTTATTTATATATATAATTATTAATATTAATTAGACGTAAAACAGACCCTAGTACAATAACATTTAGGAATAGGGATGCCACGACATCTCCCGTCCGTAAAACCCAGCTCGTTCCTTCTGCAGGTGTCTGAACAAGACTTATTCGATAAGCAAATTCCCCGGAAAGTATTGCTTTGCCTTTCGCAATGCCGAGCCCCGCTCACCATCCCTGTCGATGGTCAAACAAAAATGATCGATCATATATAAAATAATACTTACAAATAATTATAGTTAATTATAAAGTTGTGAGAAATTAATTATATGAGAAAATAATTTGATTAATTATACCGGACGAGAGGATGAGCATCAGCGTGAGAAAAGCAATCGAGAACACCTTGCCAATTAGGGGTGTTCAAAAAAACCGCCAAACCCGATCCGCCCGCAAAATCGCCCGAAATCCGCCCAAAACCTTCGGTTTAATTTTGAAAAAATTACCCGTCGGTTAGAAATTTTAGCACCCGCCAAAAAATGGGTGGGTAGCGGTTTCGTTAGATACTACCCGCAAATAGGTCGACCCGCCCGTATAAATAAATAAATAAATATATATATATATTTATATATTAAATAAATAAATACTATATAATAATTTGGTAAATTTATTTGTTTCTTTGTTCTTTAACTTCTCTTTTGTCTTAGTAAAAGTTTAATTCTTCCAAGAAAACAAAATATTAGTACTATAATATTTCACCACTAACTAATGTCTGTAATGGTGAGTACACAAACGATAATGAATTTGAAAACCGAAAATCATGGGTGTGACAACATTTCAAAAGGTTCAAGAAAGACGAAGAAATTAAAGTATCTTGTAATTTATAGCTTTCGTGAATATGCCGTCCATTCGAAATTAAACGGTACATAAAATTTGATAAATCACTTCAAGTTACATATTTAAACCCGCTATTTCGCCCGCCATCCGCCCGCACCCGTTTTGACCCGACCGCATGGTTGGTGTAAAAATAAGGGTGGGTACGGTTGATAAAAGTGGCAACCCGCCATCATTGGGTCGGTTCATTATTTAGAGATAAACCCGCCCAAACCCGCCCGTGAACACCCCTAGTTTTTACGGTGTTTTTTTTACCTGGCCCCGTTTTTTTTTTCAAATCTGTCTGACTCAATTAAAAACATAATAGGACATAATTTTATTGTGTATTTTCTATTACTACTTTATCGTGATTTGCACTTTTTTTGTAAAACTATACAGTCTATGGGTTAGAATCGCCTCAAAAAAATGATTGTTTGCCTTTTTGACTTATTTAAAATTTCCACATATTTATTCAGAAAACACCTTAACTAAGTAAGGACGACATAGTCCGAATCGAAAAAAATCCGCCTACCAGCCGTCTAGCCCTTCCCGACCCGCCTAGAACCTGTCTTGCCATTTTTCCGCCTAGAACAGTTCGCCTAGGACCTAATCTGCTAGGAGGACCCCCGCCTAGCGTCTAGGCGGTCGCCTAGACCGTTTTTTAGAACATGTGACTTAGACGAACAAATCAATTTTAATTAAAAAAACTCAATAAATCGAATAAAATATATGAGATTAAGATAAATACGAATATAAAATCAATATCATGAAAATATTAAAGATATATTGAAAACGTTAAAAATAAATAAATTTGTAAGTTATTTAGATTATATTTAAGGTTAATTACAGTTTGCAACTCTATGTTTGGGGTTTTTAACACTTTGCAACTGAACCGAATTTTTGTTGTCATTTAGTAACCTATCTATAAGGCTTTTTCACATTGCAACCTGAGGGTTGCCGGATCGTAATATTTAAAGAAATATTTCGTTTTGGAGAGTGTTTTGGCAATTAACAACTCAAAAAAATTGGAGAATTACAAATTTACCCTACAGTCAACTATTAATCAATAATTTTCATTTATATTAAAATTAAAACTAAATAAAAATCTAATTACATATACACAACACACACAATGAAGCGTGTGATTGTGTGTGTTGTGTATATGTAATTCGCCAATTTTTTTAGTTGTTAATTACCAAAACACCCTCCAAAACGGAATATTCTTTCAAATATTCTCGTCCTCGCCTCGGGTCCTTGCGGCTCCTCGTGCGTATGGCTTTGACGCTCCTCACGGGCCTTTTGATTGAGTTGCTCCAATATGGCTCCCAATTGGTCCCTCAATCCTTCCATCGTCTCCATGTTGGCCTCGGTTGCCACCGTTACAGCGTCCACCGATTCCTTCAAGTGCTCGAGGGTTGCTAGCCTCTCGTGATTGCTCCGACTGCCTTCGTTAGGATTTGTGGCCATCGATCCCTGTGCAAAAGAATCGAACACTTGTACTTACCTAGAGATCCTTCGAATTGCTTCGTTGAACCTCTCTCAATGAGAGCACTAGTTTTGATGTGAACCCCGGTCGTCGACTCGTCAATCAAAAATCCCTTACGTTGACAAAGCGCTTTACGCGGCTTTACCTTCGTTTGGTCCGGTAGGTGTACTTGAGTTCCCTCGTTTTCGTGCACCGCGCGCCTCGTCTCTTGCCTTTACGACCGTCCACGAGTGGTTAGATAGTGGTTTTACGGGTGGAAAGAGAGGTTTATTTAACCTTTCTCTACTGTGAAGTATGTACGTTCGATTAGCACTACGCCTCTCGATACGCTTGGAAAAGCCGGGGATTATTACGATTGCCCGCAAGTCCTCGTATAAACTATGCACTACGCACGTTTAATACGCCCAAGTAATAATTTAGAGTCTTATAATCGACTATAAGGGTGGAAGTATGAAAACTTCACGCAATAGCTCAAAGGCTTTTTTGATTCTTCAATGAATGAATAAAATACATAGCGGAGCCTCTATTATATAGAGCTCAAAACTTGGAGACCAAGTAAAAGAAAATAATAAACTATTCCTAGAGAATCCTAATACTATGGACACTCAATAATGACTTCTAAGGAAATAAATCTCCTAATTACTTAATAAAATAACTAATAAAAATACTAATTAATTAATTAAATAAAACTAATAAAATAAAGATAGGTCGGACGCCATGTGCTCGGCCGTCCGCTGCCGTCGCTGTCGATCGTCGTTGCCGGCCGCCGTCAATCGCTCCCTGCCGCCGTGCCCTGGTGGTTGGTCGAGACCTTCGCCAGGGAATTCATGGGCCATACGGGATCTACGCGAGATGACGCTGGGCTGCTCGTGGAATCCTCGTAACATGCTACGGGACCATAAGCCTCATGAGACGCGCTACGGGCCTCTACGGGAACGCTACTAGTCACTACGGGAAAACTTGTTGTACTCGGTTCCAGTGGTGACTCGCTACGGGTCGCTATGGGTGACTCGAGTGGTGACTCGAGCGGTGACTCAGGATCACTAGTACGATCCGTATCACTCCCCCCTCCTTTAAGAATACCCTTGCCCTCAAGAGTGTCTTCCGATTCTTCGACTCCAGTAAAAGTATTTAAGTCGAAATCGGGAAACCTCTAGGATATACTTTCTTGTTCTTCCCAAGTAGCTTCATTTGTGGGCAATCCACGCCACTTAACCTTCAGATTCTTGACATTTCCAGAATCTTTATTTGCTATACGGCGTTCGAGGATTCGTTCAGGTTGAAGTAGGATTCGTCCTTCCTCATCTAATGCCGGTAAGTATGGCAGTGCTTCTTCCTTTCGACCGACGCGTCGCTTGAGTAGCGAGACGTGGAATATTGGATGGAGTTTCGATTCAGGTGGTAGCTCCAACCTATAGGACACTTCTCCATACTTGGCTAACACCTTGTAAGGTCCATAGTACCTTTTTTCAAGTTTGTGGGTTTTGCCTTGTCTCACCGTCTTTTGTCGAGTCAACCTTAATCGAAGGTAGACCATGTCACTGAGCGTTAGTACTTAAAAAGATCTTCTGGTCCGTAGGACTATAGAACATGCTGTTGGAATTCGATATCCCGAGCTATTAAAATTTGCGGAAAATAATAACTCGATCAAAGACCTTCGTCGGAGATCACACGAACACCACGTACGAGCGGGAACACGAGCCGAACGCACGACACGGCCGAAGCCGTGCGCACGCCCAGCCCGAGCCCCCGAACGCGGGGCTCGCGCGATCGAAGGGATCGATCGCTGTACGCGATCGATTGGGGTGGGGCTGCCCAGCAGCCCCTCGCGGCGAGTCCGGCGACTCGCCGCCGCCTGGAGGTGAACCACCTTCACGGTGGGGAGGGGCGGCACCAGCCCGCACCCTCCGCGATCGATCCATGCGATCGATCGCATGCCCTCGGCCCCAGCCGAGGGTTCGACCCTCACGCCCCACGAAACCCTAGGCGGCGATCCGCGTGGTCCGGTGGCTTCGCCACCACCACGCGATCGTTCGTCTACTCCGGGGTTCGATCTTCGGATCTTGCGTTCAACGGTATTTCACGATAGTCCAAATCAAATAAAATCAAGGGTGTTTAGATTTTATACCTTCGATTCGTTGTTCGGAGAAACGAAATCAATCGATGACCTCGATAAGTTCCCACGTATTCCTTGCAATAGCTTGAACGTCGGGTGGGCGACGATCCTCCAAGCTTATGGATCTCCTTCACGAACTCTCTAGACTAATCAAGTATGATTATCTTGTCTTGTCTAATTGTGAAGACCATGTAGTGCTTTTATAGGC
>JACOMQ010003053.1:0-16245 GCA_014843705.1 Euphrasia arctica
TCGAATGTTTATCGAATGCATTAAATAGATAAATTTACTAATAATTGTTTGGCGAGAAGGTTTTACTTGTGGAATGCATGTCGAATAACTGTTTATTGTAGGACGAATTGTTTGTCGAATACATTAGACATGTAGGGCGAATTGTTTGTCGAATGTTTTTTCGAATATATGTTGTATTGTTTGTCGAATACATGTATGGCGAATGTTTTGATTTTTATATGTTTGTCGAATAAAATACTCATGTATGTCGAATGGTTATCGAATGCATTCAATATTATCTAATGTAATAATAATTGTTTGACGAATACATGCTTGTCGAATGTCTATTTACTGTAGGGCGAATGTGTTGTCGAATAATTGTTTAGAATGTAGGGCGAATGTTTGTCAAATCCTTATAGGGCGAATTGTTTGTCAATACACGTATGACGAATGTTTTGATTTTTATATAAATATGTCGAATACAATATAATGGTTGCTGAATACATTAAATATTAGCTAATGTAGTAATAATTGTTTGGCGAATACATGCTCGTGTTTACTTGATGAATGTGTTGTCGAATAATTGTTTAGAATGTACGGCGAATGTTTATCGAATCCTTATATTTGTAAATATTTTATCGAATGAGTTTGTAATGAATATCAAATTTGTTTGTGTTTGTCAGTATTAGTTGCGCTAAATATAAAAAAATAAAATCGATAACAGGATTGAGAGAGTAGCTCGTGAGTTTGTGTAGGAAAGGAGGGTCGGAGATGGTGATGGTGGTGGCTTCGATAACAGGGATTGAGAGAGTAATTTGGGAAGTGATGCGGGTGGGAACGAGGAGAGCAAAGAGGAAGGCAGCTACACCGCTGAGGATGTTAGCTGATGGATTGATCGGAGAGTATAACAACACTCAACAACACAATACTCTAAATATGACTACAACAAGGATAGTGCTGCAAATGCAACTATAGTTCAATAATCTCTTGTTCCATGTACATACTTATTATCTTAATTTAATCCAACATAAAATTTTCAAACCAACATAATGACATATACTTAAAAAAAGAAACTCCTGCAAACTCAATTAACATTACCTTAGTAAACTAATCTCTCAATTTTAATACAAAACGTACCGTTAGATAGTTTGAAGAAAATTTTGGCAAACATGTCCCCTGGACACGGTGCCATACTTTTTCTCCGTAATCGTAAGATTCAAAGGTTACTTCCTCCAAATGTTGTTGCCAACATAATTCCTTATTTTCTCCCTCGTGCATAAGGATTTCCCGTATGCACTCAGAGACGTCACCAGTCTTCGAACCATGTGATCTATCATCGTATCTTGGTCTCCACGAACTACCCGATACATTAATGTACCTCGGGCGACAAATTTGAAACAAAGCATACAAAAGACAAGGAATTGCATTGAAATTTGACACTAATAATTGTTTGGCGAGAAGGTTTTACTTGTGGAATGCATGTCGAATAACTGTTTACTGTAAGACGAATTGTTTGTCGAATACATTAGACATGTAGGGCGAATTGTTTGTCGAATGTTTTTTCGAATATATGTTGTATTGTTTGTCGAATACATGTATGGCGAATGTTTTGATTTTTATATGTTTGTCGAATACAATACTCATGTATGTCGAATGGTTGTCGAATGCATTCAATATTATCTAATGTAATAATAATTTTTTGACGAATACATGCTTGTCGAATGTCTATTTACTGTAGGGCGAATGTGTTGTCGAATAATTGTTTAGAATGTAGGGCGAATGTTTGTCAAATCCTTATAGAGCGAATTGTTTGTCAATACATGTATGGCGAATGTTTTGATTTTTATATTCTTGTCGAATACAATATAATGGTTGTCGAATACATTAAATATTAGCTAATGTACTAATAATTGTTTGGCGAATACATGCTCGTGTTTACTTGGCGAATGTGTTGTCGAATAATTGTTTAGAATGTACGGCGAATGTTTATCGAATCCTTATATTTGTAAATATTTTATCGAATGAGTTTGTAATGAATATCGAATTTGTTTGTGTTTGTCAGTATTAGTTGCGCTAAATGTAAAAAAATAAAATCGAATGGGTGTGTGTTGGCAATTTCTACCGTTGCCGAGTATTGTACACATAATATTCAATAGTGTATTAATGAAGATTACCTTTGATATATAATGAATATCTTAGTGAATGATAATTTATATTTTTACTTAAAGATGATTTTAAGAAAAGATGATTTTTAATTGTTCAATGATGATTATTTATTTTTAAAATAAATATATTTTATATTTAACTTAAATTTTGGTGTACAATTAATGTATTGTACACCTATGTGTACAATGTATGGTACACCTATGTGTACAATAGATAGACGGATTGATGTGTGTTGATATAGTTTTTTTTAGTATTAATTTATTATTTCTTTAAATAAAACAAAAGTGATTGTTTGTATTGAATTAATATTTGTATTAGTTGGGTCAAATAAAAAAAATCAAATTGAATTGTTTTGTTTTTATCCAATTATATCTTTATTAGTTGCGTTAAATATATATAAAAAACATATCGAATTATGTTTAGTATTGTCAAATATATATAAAAAAAACATATCGAATTGTCTTTGTTTGTTGAAGGTGGGAATATTTTATCAATAAGTTTGTAGAACAAATGTCAATAAAAAAACATATCGAATTATGTTTAGTTATGTCAAATATATATATAAAAAAATATATCGAATTGTCTTGTATTTGTCGAGTGGAAATATTTTATCAATAAGTTTGTAGAACAAATGTCAAATTAAGAATGAATTTGTTTGTTGAATGTGTAACTTTGTAAGAAAGAATGTCGAATTAAAAATGATTGTGTTTGTTTAGTCTAATTTATTATTTCTTTGAATTTTAAAAAAAAATTATTATTGCCTCAAATATATAAAAAAAACACATTGAATTGTCATAGTTGCGTTAAATATTAAAAAAAATTATGAGTTTGTGTTTTTTAGTATCAATTTATTGTTTATTTAAATTTAAAAAATATATTTTTATCGAATTATATTTATATTAGTTGTCTCAAATATATAAAAAAATCAAATCGAATTCTCTTGTTTTTATTGAATTATGTCTGTATTAGTTGTTTCAAATATATAAAAAAACATATCAAATTATCTTGTGTTTGTTGAATTTATGGAATGAGTTTTTTTTATATATATTTGACGCAACTAATACTGATATAATTGGATAAAAATAAGACAATTCAATATGAGTTTTTTTTATATTTGATGCAACTAATACAAATATAATTCAATTAAAACAATCATTTTTTTAATCTAAAGAAATAATAAATTAATAAAAAAAACTAATGCATTAGATAGAAAAAACTAATGCATTAGATAGCGTTACTAATACTATATAATTAGACAAACACAAATGAATTCGATATTCATTATAAACTTATTCGATAAAATATTCACAAATATTACCAAAATATTACCAAGATTAAGTAGACTATTTATAATGGTATTTTTTAACAATTTAACGTTTTTTTTGTCTGTTCGTTATCGTCGGAACAACGCATAATCGCCGATCCCGACATTCTCTAACAATCGTTCTCCGATGGCGCTCAAGTTTCTGAACAAGAAGGGGTGGCACACGGGCAGCCTCCGAAACATCGAGAACGTCTGGAAAGCCGAGCAAAAGCACGAAGCCGAACAGAGAAAACTCGAAGAGCTCCGGAAACAGTTACACGAGGAACGCGAGCGAGCCGAGTTTCGCCAGCTTCAAGAACAAGCCGGCCTTATCCCGTAATTCTCGATTTTTATTTTCATCTAGGGTTTCCGAGCTAGGGTTTATGCTCTCGGCACCAATTTATTTATTTATTTTCAATTAAATTATTATTTTGTTTCTTCAGGAAGCAAGAGCGATTGGAGTTTTTGTACGAATCGGGATTGGCTGTGGGGAAGGGGAGTTCTAGTTTCAAGGAGCTTGAATCTTTACCGAAGACTGAGCCGGAGACCACCGCGCCGCCTGCTGCTTCTGGGAAGGTACTTTATGTCTGATTAGAGATGGAGTTTATTGCTATATATTTCTCTTGTGTTTGGAATTCTTAATGGTTGGGGTGAATTGTGATTCATTATTTGCAGCAATTGGCGGTGCCGGGAGCTCTGTTTGAGGAGAAGGAAAAGTCTCAGTCGGCGAATGAAGCGTGGAGGAAACTTCATTCAGATCCTTTGCTTATGATCAGGCAGAGGGAACAGGAAGCTCTTGCTCGTGTCAAGAATAACCCCGTCCAGATGGCCATGATTCGTAAATCGGTAAGTCCAGTATTCTTGTTATGGATTATGCGATGATTTAACTTGCTTTCGAAATCCTGCATAGCTAAAGAACTAACAATTAGAAGTTTGCTATGAACTGTGACACAGTTCTCATGTTTGCAAAAGCTATCGATCGGTGTAAACTTCAATGTTTGATTGCAGTATTAGCAGATAATTTGGTTTCTTTGGCTCTTTTTCAACTTTAGTCCTGTAAGAAATAAGTGAAGCAATAGCTTTTGCGGTAGTAGAATCCAATGGAAACACTTGCTCTTTTCGTGGCGTAAAGATGTTGGTTTTTCCGTGTCTATTTGATGCATTGGACATCTCATCAAGACCTGTTACGTATTGTCTGTGAACATAAAAAAATCTAAGTTTTTACCTTTATATACATATTTTTTAAAATATTTTATCAAAAAATAAATTATTGCCCCAAACACGTTTTGTTTTCGCCCTCCTTCCGCACAATATCTAAGATTTTTTTATGCTCATTGAGACCTACTATTTAACTTTACATGTCTTGTATATGAAGACCATTTTAAATGGGTAGTTAATACTATTTTGGTACTCGGCATCATTGTTGTCAATCCTTTTTACCCCTTTGGACTGAAACCTTGAGCCCGCTTCTTGCCTGTGAAGACTCTGATTTGGCTGTTCCAAAAAAATTGTTTCATAACCTTCCCATCCCCAGATTTTTTCAGTATTTTAGTAAAGTTAAATATGTGGTTGTATATGAGCACAATTGCTTGCAATTTACTGTATACTTCATATTGATGTGATAGCTGTGTAGGGTTCTCTTTCTTGTTCTCGTTTTTGGGTAGGTATTCGTGTTCATTTCTAGGCGGCGAGGATGTTGGTTTGTACAGATGGATGGATATACTTGGTTGAGGCACTGTCGTTATTAGTATATATTTGTTGATTGCATAATTTTTCACTTCAAGAATTCAGAGAAGATAGATTCATTTACTTCCCATTTCCTTAAAAATATACTCAATTTGAAACAGTTACCTCTCGTTAAGATTGTATGAATGAGTCCCTGCTATTATGCTAAAGTATACTCATCAAATTGTATTTTCCAGGTACAAGCAGATAAGGACAACGGCGAGAAGAAACAGAAGAAAAAGCATCATCACAAGAAGTCCAAACACCGTAAACACTCATCTTCAGAAAATGAATCCGATTACGAAGACTCTGCATTGACAAGGGAAAAGCAAAGAGAGAGCCACCACAAGAGTTCCAAACCTGAAAGGCCATCGAGTAAGCGGGCCTACACTCCCGACAATGAAACAAGCGAACACGAAGCCCGGAAAAAGAAACAACATTATGAAAATGAAATGAAAGACAGAAGAGGGGGCAGCCCTGTTAAAAAAAATTATTCCAAACGGAATGAACACCGAAGCCATTACGATTCTTCTGATAAACCGCCTAGAAACGAGCCGAGCAGCAGGCATCGAAAACCCGTTAAGCTCTCTGAAGAAGAGAGAGCTGCCAGGCTGAGGGAGATGCAGACAGATGCCGAGATACACGAGCAGCAGAGATGGGCACGGCTGAAGAAGGCGGACGACAGTGATGCCCGGGAAGCCATACAGGACCGTAACTCTCTAGGGAGGAATTTTCTGGACGCGACCCAAAAGAGCATATATGGTGCCGAGAAGGGAGGGAGCAAGACGATTGAGGAGAGTGTGAGGCGTCGGATGCATTATTCTCAGCGGGGATCAGCTTCCGACAGCAATGTTTTCCGGAGGTAGTGATCATTTGCTAATGGAAATCTATATGTTCTGGGTGCTTGGTTTTTATTTGGTCAGAGCTTTGACTTCATAAAATAGATTACTTACTAGCAAATTAAACTGCTCATTGATACTTTTTCTTGCATGGATGAGAAACTGATCGATCGGGGTTGAGTTTTGCTTTTTCACTCCGGTGAGTCTTATGCTCGCCCAAGAACACTCGAGTTTGCTGTCCAGTTTCGATTGGTGCACCATTGTATCACTCTATTGTTGTAGACTTGTAGTTTTCCTTATTCACCCATTAATTGTGACCGGTGCAATGTTATATCTATATTACCTTCGCCATTATTGGTGTCTTAAGTCACCCAGAAATTAAGTGACGTATTGTAGGTTTTGGAACCACACATCAAGTGCTCAACAGTTGGTTGAATAATAACAAATTGCGACCATGTTGGTTGTGATTGTGTCATGTGAGCTCGATCACTCGGTGTCGTGTAGCTGGCAGACCGTTAGCTCTGCCAGCTTCCGACTACAATGTCCCGACCGCCATTTCGCGATTGGCCGCCCCGGTTTACTCAGCTCTGAGGGCGGAGCTAGTTGAGATAATAGGGTCAAAGTTTAAAGCAACAGAGGCATATTCGATTTTGGACGCGTGCTTTGTCAGGAGTTCGGAGGAGATATCTAGGCTCTAGCGTTGTGCCTAGAGTTCAGTTGGTGTTTCAAGGAGGGGCCGAGTTAATTTTGTAACCCGAAAACGTTGTTATTGAGGTGGAGAAAGGGATTACTTGTTTGTCGATCGCGGATGATTCGAATGTTCGGGGCAATGCGATTATAGGCAACCAGCAACAACAAACATTCGATATCGTGTACGATGTAGCCGGTTCGAGAATCGGTTTCGCATCAGGTGGATGTCGCTAGTTCGGATCGAGTGGTTATGGTGAAGTGGTAATGGCACTGTAAATAACTAAATAAGTAGAATAGAAACTTGTTGTACGTTGAAAAGTTGAAAATGGGCTTAAAGAAAAGATGGGCCATCCAAGAGGATATGGGCCAGCCCAATACTGAAATAAATAAATAAACAAGAGCCCAATGCTGCTACCAGGTGTGAAATTAAGAAATTTGAAATGTTCAAAATTCAAAAACATCACTCGAGTCACAGGATTTGGTCAACCACTCAACCACCATCGATCTTGACTTTTTAAACATTCTCATTATTCGCATCTGATTGATTCCCGACAGAGTTAGGTAAAACCTTGATTAAATTATTTCATTCTGAAGGATAATAAAACCTTATATTCATATTTAGGGTTTTGCTCCCTTCCATTCAACAAAACCCCTAGAGGACAACACAATTTTGAACTACTGAAAAACAATACTCCTATTTACGAACTAGTTGTCTCACTTGTTTTGAGGAAGTAGTTAAGTTGATTGTTAGTAAATAAATAAATACGGAGTAGTTTAATTTTCGATTTACGGATATTATTGTAGTTACAATTTTATTTTTGTGCAACGACGATTTAGGAATATTATATTAGTAACGACTTTATTTTTGTGCGAGGAAATAAATTTCGAAAAATTATTGATCCCTCTATTATTGCGTTTGGTGATATCAACGTCAACTTCATACAATTTGACAATATAAAATGCAATAAACACTATAGAGTAACCTATACTTTGATCCACATTTGAAATAAGGTGTGAGGTATCATTCATTATCCCATGATTAAGAGATTTGAATATAATTTTTGTGTTTGATCTCAGCTTAAAGGCTTGATCTTCATCGCTTCCTAGTTTTGTTCCGAAAAATGGGGTGCATATACTCGAAGGCGTTTGCTCGGTCTATGAGCATCAGGGAAGAGCTCAACCACCGCACTTCCTCGGTGGCATGGGAAGAACTGTTAACCTCCCACGACCAGCTCTTTGCCTTGTTCTACTCACCGCGAACTAGCAACTCCACTTTGCCATCACCTCGGGGTGATATCCATCAAGTACCAAACGAGGAAAATAAGTTGCATTGCAGAGATCAGGGGTTAACGAGAGGTTCCAGAAGCTTCCACACTGTGGAGGAATACGACGCCCTGCTGGAGAGGATTCGTAAGTTCAGCACGAGAAGCGTGCAACACTTTGAAGACTGCCGTGATTATTCACCCGGATCAAATGTGGAGGTAATGGAAATAAATCGTGATTTAGATGAAGATCAAAAGGACGAGTGTGCCCAACAAACCGGCTCGAAAAGGAAGGTGGCGGGGAAGGAGCTTGAACCGCTTGAAGTGCCGACTATTGAGTTTCCGGACATTGGGAGATGGAGTTATGTCACCCCGAAATTCGGCAGCTACAACGAAAGGGTGTTATGTAGAGCGCAAGAAAAGGACGGTGGAGAGAATTCGGTGTTCAGTCGAGAGCTCGTGGCTGCGTTTGAGGACTGCATGCAGCAGCTAGAGGATGAAGAAGAATTACAGAGCTTCCTTAGGCAAATGGATGAACATGATTTCCCACCTAAATGAGGATTCAATCTGAAATTCTAAAGCATGACAAATGAATGCTAATATTCCTTTCACATTTTCACTTTGAAGAGTGTTGCAATAAACACACTGCATCATCAAGTTTACAGACACTGTGTTGAGGCGACGAAGACCTTCATTACATGCTACACGCTTTAATCCAACGTAATTGATACAAAAACAACAGAGACTAACCCGAGAAATGTTAATGTTACATGTTCAATTCGCATATACACACCAACGGCATCTCCATCGTCCACACAAAACTTGGCCTTAAGCTTTGTTGTAAATTTCTATGTATCCCGTTGTATTCACTTCCTTGACAACACTCAGCATTATGTGAAGTTACAAATGTTGGGCCAGGAACAGAGCACACATAAGCACGACCATGAAACAGGGGAATCGTAAGATTCAGATTAGAGAATCCAAATAAGAATAGTTTCTGCAGCGGTTGTACTGAAGGAGGCTACCGTATGTGCGGTCCCACACACCAATGAAAAGGGAATCGGTATCAGGGCTGAAAGAGATTCCAGACACCTCACCGAAAAAGTCAATCTCCTGCTCCTTTTCGTAATCATTCTTCACATCATACACGTGAACAAAATCAGCTGGCTCGGCGGTAGCCATAAACTGGCCATCGGATGAGAAGCGGATTGATCTGATGGCGCCCAGATTTCCTTTTAGTACAGCGACTGATGTAGACAGGTTCCGGGCATCCCATACTCGGCAGGTCTTGTCCTGGTTCCCAGTCGCAAAGACATAACCATTTGGATGCCATGCAGATGCAAACGAGAAATCCAGGTGTCCTTTAAAAGTCGCAATGGTCTACAGAACAAAAACTGAGTCACAATAGAGGCCCAAGAATAATAGTATATACTCCCTCCAGTTCTCAAATAAGAGAGGTTTAATATTTTTGCACAATGATTAAAGAGGCAAGATAAACATAAAATAAAAATTAAAAAAAAGATACACTACACTTATTAGATTATTACTCTAGTCCAAAGAAACAATTATTTAGAACTAGATAACATTTTTTCAAACGTTATACTCTGTTATTTCTTCACTTCATGGCCAGATTATTTTGGGCTTCATAATATTACTTTCAGAAGAAATAATTGTACGAGTTGTACCTTCCCAGTTTGTGAATCTACAAGCATCCCATCAGGATTATCCCCAACAATAGCTAGAGTCTTGCTATCTGGACTTAGAGAAGTATGCTGCAAATAAATCAACAAAGATAAAAAAACGGATTTCAAAATACAAAATAATTAATATTTCAATAAAATCCATCACTGGAGCCTTAAATACTAAAGGTCTCCTATTTGCATCTCGGAGGGAGCAACTTCACGATATATTGTACCTCAGGCCGACGTGTAAAACTAATCTAATGCTCACACACCATGACATCACCAGCTCGGTATCATCGCAAAAAACATTTGGAAGTAAAGTTATAGGTTTAGAGACTATTACGCTGAATACAAACATATCCATGGAAAAGCAAAGTATGGATGTGAAGCCCAACTTCTTCAGCAAACAGGCAAACTTTCCGCATGTTTTATATGAGCAGAAACTTGGTAACTTACCATATGTGTTGTCAACATATCCAAGTACATGTTTCCTACAATGCACCACTTTGCAGGTGATACTTTGCAACTTGAAAGTCACATAAATAATAAAATGGCCAGGCACAAACCAGAAAATAATTGCGCACATTACTATCCACAAAGATACAACAGCTACAGTAATTTGATGAGCAAAAGGTCAAATCTTGCAAACTATGTTGAACTACAATAAACAGAACTTACATTTACAGGCCACGGATAAGAGAAGTGTTTAACAAGCTGAAATCTGTCCATGTCAAAATCCCGCACTCCACAGTCATTATTAGAAGCTGTGAAATGAATAGCACCACTGATAGTGGTTTCAACCAAATTAGTTCCAAAAATATGAGTTTAAGTAAGTTAAATGGCATTTCAGTGCATTTGAATTTCTGATTCAGAAATATTAGTTAGGAGAGCACTAGGAATCTGAGAATGAGGTTCACCTTGGACTGTCATAGATCTCTATTGCATTTGTGATAGCATTATCATCATAAGTAGTTCTCGTGCAATAGCTTACACCAGGTCGATCCAGGTACTGCATCAAATGTAGAATTTTTCATTCATTTATCAAGATTCAAGAAACGAAATAAATATTTTAATCAGGGACTGTTCATCATCTAATGATTCTAGCTCTATGCAACAATATGATTCTAGCTCTATGCAACAGTCTTTTATTTCCTTCCCTATGAAGGGAAATAGAAAATAGGAAAATATATTTAGCTGAAAATGGAGTTTTATAATTTGGAACAACCATCTAATCATCTGACCAGAAGGTTCCAGAAACCTTTTTTCTCCTTAACCTTTTATAAGGAAAAAACAGCAATTGATTGAACACAGAAATTGTCAAATTAATGCATTCACCAAGAGAGAATTACCTTGCAAATAAGCTCGCCCTGGAATCCCCCAGCAATCAACAAATTATCACGGACAGCCATAGTACTTACTTGAGTTTGAGTAAATCCTTCCAGTAAACTTCCAGGATGTTTCTATAAGACAATATAGAAGTCCAGCTATCACTCTATCAGTATTCAGTAGAGAAGCATATAGGCATATAACTTAAACGACTAAACAAATGATCTGCTAAGAAAGAAATGCACCTCGGAAGGGGCCACATGACCAGAGACATTAAGAACTTCCGTTATTGTAGAACTTAATGGAGCCCAATGAATGATAGAGTAATGCGACATCAGGTAAACATCATGATTTGATGTCGACCAAACCAGGTTCCTTAACTGCAATCAGAAATCAAGTTTTAAAAAAAAAAAATCCATGTAAAGAAAGTTTAAAATCTAAAAATTATACTACTTAGAGAAATATATATAGGGGTCGAGGTCCAGGGAGGCTTCCCATCATCAGTATGATAAAATACACGCATAAACCATCTCAACACTACTAATAACCAAAAATTCAACTTAAAAAGAAACAACAAACATTATCAAGCAAAGAATAGCCTATACCTGAAAATGAAGAATGGTTGATTTTACTGATCTGGTGTTTTGCCAGAACTCATAATACATTCCACCTTTCCTTGTTACTTTGCATTGCTAACAAAATCCAGAAGGAAAAACACACAACCAATATGCTTAGTAAGAGTGATACAGGGAAAGAAAGAAAGAAAGAAAAGGCCTGTTTTGCTATTTACCTTCTCGGAAACCTCTCCAGACTGAGGTATATTCTCATAATTCTTATACTGTTCTAGTCTAGTCTGCCTATACTTCTCTCGACATATGCTCAGCCTCTCCCACGGGATTCCTTGGATATCCTTCCCCTTCCGTGCTTCGGCAGCAGAAGTATCAGTTATCTTATTGTCCTGATCACACATTTAGGATACTTTAATTGCCAATACTAAAACCCCAAAGCAAATCAATGAAAAGGACATTCCAAAATTTGTGAATGCAGATTATACTGACCAGCTGATCGTAGTCGTCATCCTCGTCGGACTCGGTTTCTCCAATTACTCGACCATCGTAGTACATATCCTCTTCTACTTCACCCATCTCGTAGTCAGCAGTTGCATAATCCACTTCTTCTTCTTGATAGGACATTTGTCGACAGCCAATTTCACCCTGTTAGCCGCACAAACGGAAATCGCACGATAATTACGAAGCATATACAGACACCACATGACAGGAAGCATGAAGTCAAAACCAACAACCTTCCCATAAGCCATCGCCCAAAAATATTAAACAGGAAAATGAAACCTATTGAGTCAACCCTATGAAACTACAAGGAAAATGCATATGTATCGAAACCCTAACCAGCAAATTTGAAGAATTAAAACACGAACTTGAAAATCAAACAGCGCGGAGACAGAAAAAAAATTCTGACCTATACAATCCGCTTTTTTCAAATCGATAAATTGTGTGTTCTGACAGAGAAGCCGCAGCAATCGGAGCCGCGCAACTCCGATCGGGAAGATAAGGCGGAGATCTCGGCGCCTCCGATCAAATACAGACCGGGAGATCTGTGAAATATCTCGATTTCCGAAAGCACTCGAATTGGGATATAAGACTGAGAGTTAATACTCCAACTAGATCGCGGTTAAAATGTAAAAACTTAAAGAGCGTTGAAAAAATGGAGAAGGTAATCGATATCGAAAAATCTCTTTAGACATTTTTTTACGGAGGGGAAAAAGTGGTGGCGGGTAGGAGGAAGATTAGAAAATTGACACGTGTAGTGATGTGATTGATGGGAAAGTCAGAGACTAAGCAATTATCGTCTACCTGTACTCTTTTTTTTTTCGTTTCTTTATAAAGAATCGATTTTTATAAAACAATCACCGTCGGCCAGCAGCTCCACTGCGACCTCATCTAATCCGGCATCGGAACCGACTGGTTCGGTTACAAGGATGTCGTTACCTCGATCGATCTCCATGATACTACTCGGGTGCAAAGATGGATTCTGGAGCGAAGCCGAATCCGTTTACTCTGTCGAAATCAAGGAGTGATCGGATGAGGAAACATAGGAAATGCTTGCATGGGAATACTGGGGTTGTAGTGAAGTGATTGCGGCTGCTCTGGTTGATGTGTATGGCAGGGGAGTTACTGCCGCCAACCCGTTCGATGAAATGTCTGAACCAGAATTGTATAGACCTACTGATTTTTGCAGGTGGAGGCTCTGGCGATGTTTCTTTTAATGTTTAGGAGGTACAGTATACTGTATATGGGTTCTTTCCGGATCGATCGGTTTACATTCGTAGGTGCTTTCAAGAAACTTGGAAAGGTGTAGGGTAAAGAAGCACATGCTCGGGCACTCACTTGGTAGGGGTTTAGTCGATATGTACGCCAAGAGACTGTAAGTGTAAGAATCTGATGAAAGCTAGCTAGAATCAAACACTATAGTAGATCTCTTAGTCGGGGTTGGCAAGTTAGTATAAACTTGTGTTCTGTATTTCTAGCTACATCAGCTAAATGCCTAAATGCATAAATAGGGGTCAAGCAAATGCCCTGCAGAGAGAATTGATAAGAGCTGAATTATAATTCTTACTACGTGTCCTATGTGAATTAGGAAAGAATCGGAAAAAAAAAGCAGCGAATTGAACACCGGAATGCATGGTGTGGAAACTGCATTGTGGGCTTCGGTCGGGATGAACAACTGTCTATCTCGAAATAATTATACGCATATCAATTAGATTCGATGGCAAAGCAAAGGGAGGAGGAGACAAACAGGAAAGTAGCTTAGCTTCACATGCTGCACTACTTGTTTGTACGTACATGCGCAGCACCAAATGATTGGGATTATTGTGTTGCTCGAAATACAGTATATATGATTCTAGCAAACAAATCATTTGAGACAATTGTAATTAACCGAGACGATTTGGTGTCATTATTTAATGTGGTAAAATCCATATTTTATTTGTTATAGTATTAATCTCTTTTTTCAGTAAGTTGACTAATGAGATTTTCTGATCACATTGATCATTCAAAAGATATACTCTCTTTTATAAAAGATGACTCATTTCTTATGTAATTTTATAATTACTTTATTGTGACTGGTTTATACTTTTTATGATTTTTGTAGTTCTTAAATTCAATTCAATTAAAAAGAAATTATTAAAGTAGATTTTTATTAATATTTGATTTGAGTCTTAATATTATTCGACCCCTCAAAAAAGAATCTTGTTCAAACAGGCCCTAAAGGATTTCGTTTTGCAGCCAGCCAAACCCCAAAAATAGCATGGACCATTGGATCATTCATATCATAAGTCATAACACATGAAAATAAAATAATTGCAATTTCAACTACCTCCGTACCATCCAAGAAGATTCATATCATAACACTTTTTGTTTCAAATATTGTACTGATTATTATTAAGTCAACAATTCGAACCAATCTCACTTTTTGATTTTTGATATTGTTCTAAATTAGTACCATTTCATTTTTTTCTTATATAAATATTTTTTATAATCACAAAAATAGTAGTACTTCTATATTGTAAATTTTTAATATGAAAAACAAAGAGGTAAGAGAAAAAAAAATAAGAATTACATGAAAAATACTAAAAGAAGAAGAAGAAAATATCATGTGCAATTGTATAACCAAACAAAAATACACATAAGATAATAAATCAAAGCAGCAAGCTTTAGTTGGTTTGTCTCATGGGGAATTGTGGCCCGTAGCTGTAACGTTACTGCTGTGGAGTAGTACTATTTTAATTTCCTTTTTCGAGCACCACCACCAAACACCACAAGCGCCCCCAACCACCTCCGCCGCTGCTCTCCGCCCTCCGTCCTCCGCCATCGTCTCCAGGTGAAATTTCCACACCCCTCGCCTCTCTAATTACTCATGTCGCTCTGTACACCTCAAACCCCCCTAAATTATCTCGTTTCCCCCAAAAAAAAAAGAAAATTTTCGGTCAGGCTTATTTTAGCCCTTTTCTCTATCCTGCATAACCAACAAACCCATATAAATAAAGAAACAGAGTTTTTTCTGGGTTCCTCTGTTTTTCATTCAACAGTGCATTTTCCAGCGACTTGAAATATTGCTGGTTAAATCGTATATTTTTTTCTGCCCTTGGGCTCTGGTTTCTTTAGATCGAGAGCCCTTGGTTTTTCTGCGTTTTCATTTCTGTTTATTCGATTAAAAAAACTACCTTTTTTTCTCGGGAGTTCAAACTTTCAAGATCTGTCTCAAATAAGTTCAACTTCAGTTGTAATTAATTTGCTATCTGTAAAGTCAGATTTTTTATATTCAGCTAGAAAAAGGGTCCGGCTTCGGAGATTCGAGTAAGAAGGAAAAAAGGGATTGAATCAGCCGGAGCTTTTAGGGATTTGGATGCTTAGCAACACTGAGACCGGTTCTTGAGAGTTTAAGCCACTGGCGATAGATTCATTGTTTGCGGTTTTATACTCGAAATTCATAAACCCTTTGGATTAGTTTCTCGCTGGGGTACGAACTTCGTATAATGTGTGGTTGATGAGCCCACTTTGTTTGGAAGGGGCTTAGCGACTTGCTCTTTGCTCAAGATGATCGATCAATTTATCAATTTCGTCATTAGGCCGCCAAGGTATATTCCTGTCATTTCCCGCATTGCATGCAGGGCAAAATTAGAAAATGTATCTTCTCCTACTGAAGTGAAATGTGACTTTTTTACTTCCAAATTTATTGAATGGGCATCTTCATTGAATAAGTAAATGGAAGTTTGTTTTTGCGAGACATGCATGCTTAACTTTTCTTTCCCGTTCTAATGGAAGCTTGGAAATCATTCCTAGTGATTTTAGAAAGGGCTGTCTTCAATTGAAATTTAAGTGACTAGATAAATTATTTTACAATCAGTATGTCTTTATTCGGCTACTTTTGCTGGTCATTACATGTCATATGAGCATATATAGCAACCAGGCTAATGCAATTTTCTTACATTTATGCTAGTGCCAGTGAATTTAGATTTGACATGGAATGTGTATTTTGCTTTAATGGGTCGAGATATAACTGGATCCATTTCTCCCAAATGATTTATAGACAGAACCCTTCTACGATTTACAATGTTTTGAAATGTATTTTACATACTCAACCCCCCCCCCCCCCCCCCCCCCCCCCCCCCCCCCCCCCCCCCGCCTGCCCCCCCCCCCCCCCCTCCCCCTTTTCCTCTTCTTTTCTTTTTTTTTGTGTACAGTTTTAGCTCTCTC
>JACOMQ010003054.1:0-22034 GCA_014843705.1 Euphrasia arctica
TGTCTGTTTCAGGATTCAAAGTTGATGAGATAGTTCAGGCTTGGAACGAGATGAATGATGCTGACAGGTGGCGAACTGGCGTGGCGTCTTTCCGTCTTGAGCCACTGTTCAGAAGGCGCACGCCAAAGCTCCATTCTGTTTTGGAGCATCTTTGAATGGTCTTTGGGATTTGATGGGATTCAAAAGCATCAGAATTACGCTGTTGCCTATTTCTTCTAGATTCTTCAGGTAACTAACTAATTGTTGCTTACTACTGCTCTTTTATTTAATTTTTGTCTGAATTATACTTGCTTATCTTCGTTTTAATGTCTCATTCGCTGTACACGCGTCTGGTCTTTTGCAAAAGGAAATGAGATTTTGGACTCGAAGTATAGTTTTCAACAGTAAAAGAAACGAGATTGGAGAAGTTATATTTTAGAATGCAGCATGTATGCTTTTTTATGCATAATCATGTCTTTGCATGTTCAGCTCATCAGCTGAATCTTAAATGTTGCATCCGTTGAATACGGACAACAAATTGTTTTACCGATTCTATGCATAACATTTTGCTGGAAGATATTTCAGACGTCTGTTTCCTTCTCTTGCAGGTTCTTTTTCGTATGTATTTTTTGTGAGGACGTATTACGGTTTTGCTTGTGAAGGGAAGGAGCAAGCGATTTCCACTTGTCAGTTGTTTGATGTTTAATTCTTTTCGTCCTCGTGTGTTTGTGAAGTAAAGTATATTGTGATATTGGAGCTGAAGGGTTCAGGTCTCATCTCATATACTACAGTATTGTTTTTGATATGGATACACAGATTATGTTGATAGACAGATAGATAGAAAATTGGATTTGTAAAGTGTTTTTGCATGTCTTCTAAAATTCTTTGTATTCTCACTCTCAGTTTTGAAATCTGTAACTGTTTGTTCCAACTTGTTCGTTTTTATAGTCCATTTGATATGTTTTGTACTTCAATATACACCAAAATATCGAAATTCTTATAAATTTTATATCCAATCATTTATAATATCGAAATTCTTATAAATTTTATATCCAATCATTTATGGGATTGTTTCATACAGAAATATGAATATACCGAAATTCACACACAAGTAAAAAAAAATCACAAAAATCATTTGCATACTAAAGTACTAAAAATATAAATAAAATGCAACAATTTGTAATACTAATATAAAACCCCGTGTGGTGCCCACTGACCACTGTATATGTTTTAAATTGGTTGCGTCAGAATCTAATAATCCAATTTCCATCAATTTTCACAACGATCGGAGTAATCAAGAATCGGGCTTTTTTTGCAGAAGAGCAATGGAGAAGATTAGAAGAGCATCTCACGCCGGTTCATGGTACACCGACAATCGTAAGATTTCGCTCCAACTCTTACACCCTAATTTCTAATTAGTTTTCGCTTCTCCAAGATTCCTACTTTATTGGAACTCTAATTATGAGCTCGATTGTACTGGGTATTTACTTTCCTCAAAAAAAAAAAAGTGATGGTGCAGACCTGGGGTGATCTTGATTCTGGAGGGTCTTGATTAATAAAGATAATTTTTTTTTTGTGGAGTTGATGTCACAGATATTTCACAGAAGGTTTGATGTGTTATTTTCTGTAATCTTCTTCTAGCCAAAAAATTAGGTGAAGAGCTTGATGGGTGGCTCAGTGCTTGTGGCCTCGACAAATCTTCCGATGTAAGAGGCGTCATTGCACCGTAAGTCATCCATTCTTGAGGCATAGATTAAATAAATGGTTACATTACAGCTCACTCTAACATGGGTGTTGCTGTTCGATCGTATACCCATCCTTAGTCATGCAGGTTACTCATATTCTGGTCGTGCAGCAGCCTATGCTTTTGGAAACATAGACCCTGCAAACATGTGGGTTTTGCCTTACTTCTTCCATTGATGTGCCAATTTCTCGTTTTTGAAGTCTTATAATTTTGCGAGTCTGTTTTGTTCTGCAGTTCTAGGGTGTTTCTTCTTGGCCCGTCTCACCATTATTACACCCCAAAATGCGCGCTTTCTAAAGCTACAGTGTACAAGACGCCCATCGGAGACCTACCAATTGATCAAGAAGGTACTATGATGCACTTTTAGTTTTTAGATATCAAAAGAAACAATCTATATTTATTGAAGGATGATTGGTTAATACAAAACTGGGGGCGTAGTCTGATATTTCTATCACAATATTGAATATTTGTTTAGATCGGTTTCCTTCGTGTCATGAAGTAAATGTTACCTCAGAAACTTGGATCATGAGGTGGTAAAGGTTCTAGTAATCGAGTGCTTTCAAAAAGTGTGTATTTGAAACTTGTAAGGACGTTTATCGACGACCTAGTGAGTAGTGAAAATAAACTAGTTCGAAGTCATAAGTTACTCTACCGGACGATTGAACCCGTATTTGCTACAACATTCCCTTTTTTAAACTAGTTTCATTTTACCCTTCTGTGCCAGTCAACGAGGAGCTAAAAGCTACTGGAAAGTTTGAATTGATGGATCTTCATGTGGACGAGGCAGAACATAGTATGGAAATGCACCTGCCTTATCTAGCAAAAGTTTTCGAGGGGTATAGTTTCTTGTGGATGCCATTTTATTTTAATTTCGTTTATTGGCTAATATGTTGATTAAGTTAATTCAGGTATTCGGTGAAGATTGTGCCCATTTTAGTTGGCGCTGTCAGTGCTGAAACTGAAGCCATGTATGGTCGATTACTAGCAAAATATGTGGATGACCCTACTAATTTCTTCTCCGTTTCTTCAGACTTTTGTCACTGGGGTTCCCGGTATGTTTATGTTCAAGATGCTTGTACAATACTGTTTACTCTCTATTTATTGTTCCCAATTTGGGTTCGCGTAGGTTCAACTACACGCATTACGATAAAAAGCATGGGGCCATCTACAAGTCTATTGAGGCATTGGATAAAACGGGAATGGACATTATAGAAACAGGAGACCCCGATGCATTTAAGCAATACCTCTCGGACACGGACAATACTATCTGTGGACGCCATCCAATTAGTGTTTTTCTTCACGTAAGTTTGTTCCTTTTTCGCCTTCTCACTTGCTAGATAAATAGTCCTCTAAGAAAGCAAAACTAACTAAATCAGTATATTCTTAACACGAATTACTGTTTTTATTTCAAATTCTAACAGATGCTGAAGGCTAGCTCAACAAAGATAAAGATTCGATTTGTCCGATATGAACAATCGAGCCAGTGCAAGTCCATGAGAGACAGCAGTGTGAGCTATGCATCCGCTGCAGCAAAAGTCGACACTTGAATAATTCTCCGCAATTGGAAATTGATACAGTAGCTCATATTTCGGTTTAATTTGATGTAACCTTCTCTACTTTATGAAGTGACTTCGACAGTCAAAAACATGTTTCTCTTCCATCTGTTCCAGAAATTTGAATTAAATGAAAAACAAAAATAATTTGTGATTGAAAATTAATCCATTCTAATGTTTCCCCCTGGTGATTCAGACAAAACTGATGATGATTATTATTATTATTCCAGAAACTCAAAAGCAATTCATCAAAATCAAGTATGGATATTATTACAGTATATTGTTATACAGTGTAGAACCAATGGTAATAACCTCCACAGATTATACCTACTCAATTTCATTACTCAGTCAAAAATCCTCTCCCCTGTGGCTAGCACAAGAAACACAAATGTACTGAAAATACAGAGTAACCCCGGGATATAAAAAACCGCTCTCCAGCTATCCGGGCTCATTAGATCCATGTCAGCCGTCTTAGCAGCTTCAAGAAGTCGACCAGTGAGATCAACCCCGACTATCCCAGCTAAGGTTCCAGCCGTATTAGAAACACCCATAACAATACCCGCATACCTCGGAGCCACATCCATGTGATTCACAGCAAATCCAGCTCTCCCGAGAGCCAAAAAACCGAGAGCCACTGAAGAACAAAACACAACCCCATCAGGCGTTCTGAACAAAGGAAGCGCAATCAGAGCAACAGAAGCCACCAAAAACCCCACCGTGTTCAGAAGCTTTCTTGTATTAGTCACAGACAAGATTTTCCGAGTAATCAAATGGTCTGCAATGACCCCACCTATGTTTGAGAATAAAAACATGTTGAGGTATGGGATCATCTTGGAGGAGCCCATTTCCTGAAGGCTGTGGCCGAGGCCCAACTCGAAGTAGGTCGGTAGCCAATTCATGAGCACGTAGAGCCCGTAGTGGAAAGTAAAATTGTTCACCACGATTGCCCATATCGGCAAACTGAGTAAGATCCTCTTCCAAGGAATCTTGGGAGTTCTGACAGAATGTGTCCCGTTTTCGACCTTTGTACTCTTTTGATTTTCTTTCGTAGGAAGTAAAGATTCCCCGAAGCCAGCAGCAGTAGCTTTCGGATGCTCCGAACGAGGAGGATCGCTCGCGTACTTGAACCAGAGTAGGGACCACATGGCTCCTAGAGTGGCTTCGGCGATGAAAACTGATTGTGGGCCCCGGGACCTGACTAGGCTTGGGAGTAAGAGTGTTCCTATAGCAGCTCCGAAATACATGCCTGAAGTAGTGAGAGAAACCGAGCGAGAACGCTCGTGAGGCGGGACCCACTGGGCCAGCACGGTGTGAATGGAGGGGAAGATGAAGCCTTGGGCCACCCCAACGAGCAAGCGGGCCAGAATCAATAAGGTGATTCGGTTTGGGTCTAAAGGCACGAAAGCACAAGTGAGAGACCAGAGAACAAATGAGAGCAGAAGGACACGCCTTCCCCCGATTTTCTGAGCTGCCCAGCCGCCGGGCACTTGGGAACAGGCGTACCCGTAGTAGAAAGTCGAGAGCATTAAGCCCTTGCTCGACTGGTTAATCCCTTCAGCATCTGCAGCTGCGGTGTATGCGATGGAGAAGCCGACTCGTTCTATGTAGCACACGCAAGTGCAGATGAAGGTCAAGATCACAATCATAAAGCGCTTGGGAAAAAAGGGGGTCTTCATTATTATCTTTTGGTTTCATGAATGGAGGAAAACCAGCTATTTCTATTCTTAGTTAGAGGTCCCCGGAGCGAATAATATAAGCAATCCCTGAAAGTCTGAGATTACAAATGAAGAGGCCCTCCTGTAAAATTCAGGAAGACGAAAAACTTATTAATACCCATGACCAAAAAACACAGACAACAACTTTTTCTCACAAATAAACATGTAAAAACCCAAACATCAGATTTACCATTAGATATATCCAGAAGTTAAATGATCGAATCGAAAGAATGCATATTAGATTCACAGGTAGTAATTAAGTCAAAGAGATTCATGTAATTAGAATCATACATTTCAAGATTCATCATTCATGTCATATAGGCAGAGGCAGAGGCAGATTCTTACATTAAATAATTTCTGCATCAGTTGGTCAAAAACAATTACAATGCAAATCAAGCTTTTATCTTTAACAAAAAGGGTCTATAACTACATTCACTCACAACCAATTGAAAACACAAGAAGATCCAAAGAGAAAATATGAAGATCATTGTTCTGAAAAAGAAAAAAGGCAGAAAATGCACAACAAAACAATCTTTGATTAAAAATAAATAAATGGCAGAGGTAGGTAGGTAAGAGATCAAGAAAGAAAACTCGGCTGACCTCGAAACTGAGAAGGGCTCCTCCAATAAAATCAAAAGGGGGATTTTATTATTCAGGTGACGACGACAGAACAGAAAGAATAAAAATTTATTTATTTTTGCTGGTTAATAAATATAAATAAATAAATGCGAGGAAGAAGAAGAAGATGAAAAAAGAAAAGAAAAATGAGATTGGAGACGAAGTGGACCTATTTTTTTTAATGCAACTTGAAAATTTGTCTGGTGAAGATCGTGCTTCCACATTTTTGGGCCTTAACTGTACTAAACTAATGGGCTTCTTTCTCACAACTGGCCCAATTTATTATTATTGTAGATTTCTCAAAATTAGTAAAAAAATATTTTTAAGTTAAAATATTTTTGAGTATAAATTTAAAATTAGAAATAAAATTATATTATAATGTAAAAAAGGTAAAATTATTTTTTTTCTTTTTGAGAAAAATATACTTATTATAGTAAAAAATCCCTTTAAAGAAAATGTTTGTATTATTATGGAATAGTTGAATTGGAAGTAATCAATTAAATTAGGTTAATATATAGTACTCCCCATTTATGAATTAAGCAAAAACAAATGAGATAAGATTAAAAAATATTATTTTTTTGATAAAAAAAATATTATGAATAAAAATATATATTTAAATTAATAAAATAAAATTATTAAAAAAATGTGTGGATATTAATAAAAAAAATAAAGTGTGCTTAATGATATAAAAAAAAAAAAAAAACTTCAATATAATAATAAAAAAACACCCAATCCATCATCCATCAATCAAGCATAACAAATGGGTTGTAAGTTATTCTCTAGGTGCATATAATGAATCCACCATATCAAAACACAAATCACATAGTTCAGAAAAATGGAGAAAATAGCAAAATAAAATCACAATGAAGCTCCCTCTCCCTAGGGTGCAGCCCATTTCGCCTCCTCCTCGTCTTCGTCATCTCCATGAGGCTCGATCACATAAACATCACCATTAGACAGCCCCAACGCCACCTGGCACGGCTTCTGTGGATGGGCAGCAACCACCAACGGCATATCGTTCGAACTGCATTTCCAAAAAAACACACAACATTCAGGTTCAAAATGTGTAAAAACTTTTGAGCTTAAAACTGTAGTATTTATGTATACCTACCTGAGAGGAGGCTGAAGATATGCAGAAGGACCAATCTCAAACCTAGGAACGAGATCCGATGCCCCAAGTATCACGAGCATGCCGTCTTTCATTACAGCATACACCCACTCGCAATCACACGAGTATGTAGCATGGGAAATACGCCTTCGGAAGTTGGCGATAATCCAATGCTTCACACGAGTCAGTGTGGTAGTCTCGTAAATAGCTAGCTGGGTCTCGTACATGGCAAGAAAGTGGTTATGTTCCTTGTCAAGTTCAATGTGTGTCTCAGTCGGAAACCAACCGACTAAGTTCTGAATTAAAGTATTTTTTCTTTCCTCCCATGTAACCGTATCCCACAGAATAATCTGTCACAGTTAACAATTATATGTCATTCGCTTATCTAAATAAAAAACAGATATTTTTTTTAACAAACCTTGGTATCGTCTGCACAAGAAATGAGTACATCAAACTTGTCTGAGAAAGCAAGGCCAGTAATTCTGCTGGAGTGGCCTCGAAGGGTCCTCCATACCTGCAAATTTAAACGAAGATTAATATATATATGATTCTGGTAAGATCGTCGATACTAAAGAGTATTTCATTTACCATATCGTCAAGAATGTTATAGATGAGGATTTTCGAGTCGTCGAAGCCTATAGCAATTATGTTGTTATCCAGAGGATGCATCATAACGCAAGTGGCAGCAGGCGGCGGGTTCATAACACCGAACAAAAGCTAAGGCACGATGAAACGAGTTAGATACATAAGCTGTGGGTGCATGATCCAAACAAAAAGTTCGGAAGCGTTATTAATACCTCGAACGATTCCAAGTTGTATAAATTAATCATCCCTCCCGATGCCGAGATAAGATAATAATCATTGTTAGACCATGCTAAGCTAGGCGTCTTCACTAAATTAAAGGGCCCGATATCATTTATTATTATCGATCCATTTCTGTGCTTTTGTAGTTGTGGGGCACACTTTGTCGTCGCCTGCAGCACAAGACAGGTCGTCAAACAATAATTGACCGGCTGTAAGAAACATAACATTTTTTTTCCAGATGCAAGACAAAAATATTATATCATGCCACTTGAATTTGCATCACTTTTTTCCCATTTCCATAGCCGATGAACCGCTCGTTTATCTAACGCTATAACCGCATTACCTGCGTGGCTGTATAACAACCTCAGAACCTGCAACCATAACAGATTTTTAATTAATTTATTTATTTTTACATAATTGTAAAATGATCGTTTACCTGATCTATCTCCTCATCAGAATAGAGTCGCAAAGATTTGCAGTGCGTAAGCACAACACCATGAGAAATGTTCCCTACCACAACGTCCCTAAATAGGGCGGGCACTTCGGGTCTTAGATGAGATTCCCACTCATTCAGAACTTCTCCCTATACAGTTTTTTTAAGTTTATTACTCCAGACGAATTCTATTTACTGTTCAATGCTTTAGAGATACCGACCTGTCCGGTAGATTCCGTTATAAGTTCAGAGGAGTCACTGGAATAACACGGAGAATTCGGTATCAACTCGCGGCCGTTATCGTTCACTAAGATTTTGACTTGGTTATCATCAGTACAAACAGCCAACAGATTGCCCGTTTGATTGAAACAAATATACGGTCTCGCCTGCACCCAAGAAAAAATGCGTATACTTTTATTAGATCACCATTTGATCGTCATATTTAAATAATGGCGATTCACAAGAAACCTACAGGTAAATTTCCATCGGCATCAATAGTTGCCAAGATCTCAGCACTGTCGATATCCCAAATCTTGATTAAGTTCTCATCACCAGCAGCCAAGAATCGGTTACAGCTTATATCAAAATCAACCACGGTCGAAGAACACTTGCTTAGTCCATGGTAATTCGTAACGGTAAGACCCTCGAATTCGTTCCATTCGATAATGCAGGGCTCTCCGTTTTTGTTTTTCCCGCATGAAAACCGCCTTGTTATAATAATGAAAATATAATCAGCTGTGCACGATATAAGAATAATATGTAGACAGAAAAACAATCACCTGTTGCCGTCTGTGCTATAAGCAATTCTCATACTACATAAACCAGGAGCATTGTAAGTAAGCATTGAGCCCCAGTCGTCATCCAACAACCACATTTTGATTTCCCCACTTGTTGAGACGGAGAATAAAACCTGTAAGACGATAAAAAATATATAAAAAATCATATTTTTCAAAACAAAACAAAAAAGTACAAATTATCGAGTATATTCTCACATGTTCATCATTCTTCATATGAGGGCATAGAGAATACACGGGAGCATCATGACCCTCGAACGTATACTGTTTTTCACCGGTCACACCATCCCAGATCTTTGCAAAATATAAAGCCAAAACTGTTGGTCAATCTTTTTAACGACTCAAATTTCTTCAAACAGTAAAAACGATTTACCTGAATCAACTTGTCATCACCGCAGCTTACGATGACGAATTTGTCGTGCCGTTTAGAGAATGCTACATCATTTACACTCCCAACATGCGCATCAATCTGGACGGAAAAACCCAAAATCAACAGATAGAAAAAATAAACTTGGGCACATAAACGAAACAGAGCTTACCTCCAATTGCATCGCAAAGCGATTGCCCTTTGCATGGTACGAATATAAATGTACAATCCGTTTTGAATACGCAACACCTATCGTTTACGAAACTCTTGCTAGTTATTAAAACAAATCAAATGAAGTCACGAGGACTGAAGATAAACAACATTTTTAAATATTTGGGTGTACCAAATAGGCCACCGTGAGAGCACCATATTGCACGATTAACGGAGATGCCAGGGTTTTTCGCCATGTCTTCCTGCTTACACACAAATCACATTTACAATCGATTTCCATTGCCACAAAAGGGAGTGAAGAAGTGATGTGATAAGAAAGCTGTACCAGTAATACCACTGGGATGACAAATTCTTTCGTAAACAACTTCTCAGAAGAAACAACATCCCAGAGCTCTATATCCCCAACGCCTTTTCCAACTACGATAAGAAACATGCGAGTTTTTAGACATACATCACATTGGTATAAGAGAAAAAATACACACAGCATAGTCAACCTAACAGTAGGGTCTCGTGTACAGGGTGAAAATCCATTGTTGTTAGGAAAGGGCCCGTATTTATAATCCGTTCAACACTCCTGGGAAATTCATTGGGAATTTCAGTTCCTGACTCCGTAGGTAACACCTCTACCTGCAATTGTTTTTTTTTTTCCGAAAATATAATTAAATACCTTACAATAAAGCTAAATAAACCTATCCAAAACTGCAGCTATTCATTAAGGATCAGTTAACCTCATCAACAACTGGCTCGGTTGAATTCAAAGACACATCTGCAAAACCCGCATTATAAATCTTGGTCAGTAAATAATTAGGAGCCGGACACTGAATAGAATGCGGAAAATACCTTGGTTGGACTGATTCTCCTGAATTGCATCTCTGATATTCGATTCAATCACCGAGGACTGATTAGAAGGTGAGATGCCCATGACCAGAGACGAACAATGCTGGAAAATCATTTAATCAAACCGGAACCGGTATTAAATACTATTGCAGGAAAAAGGAAGCATGCTAGTTTTTCAATTGAGATCAAATCCTTGTTGAATTGATTCAAGGAGATTATCTTCGGACCACTTATGAACAAAAAATGAATGTCGATAATTGGTTGCATTGATAAATGGTTGCAAATTAGGATGTTTATAGTGAATACACAGCTAATTCAAATCGCAAATTATAACCAGTAACTGAAATAACAATAGCAAAGAGGATAAATCACAAGAAATAAAAAGTAAAACCTCCGGTTAATCGGACGCCTCAAACTGAAATGGTTAATTTGGGGGAATTCCTTTCTTTCCCGAAAAATTGGATTTGCCTCGATGACGGTCCTGAGGTCATTTATAGACATTTATTTTTCTAGTAGATCTGCGTACAAGGTAAGCGACTCGTGCTCACCAACTCAGCACCTCATTATTACAATTCAATTCTGCCTTTTAATGAAATTCTTGTATTGTTCGATTCTATATTCATGCCATTTACTATACAACGGTAAAATAAAAATAAAATCTATCACCTACATTTAAATTTGATGAGTGCAATCCACACACTTGTAATAGAAAGTGGCAAGACTTTAAAGGTAGTTGGAAAACTAAGTATATGCACAAATGTATATACTACACACACACACACACACACACACACACACACACACACACACACACACACACACACACCTTACCTGAAATCATATGTTGACAGAAGCTGTGTCATTTCTTTGTACAATTCCTTGTCTATAAGTCTGAAAACTTTAAGTTCTTTGAGAAGAATCCAAGAATGTCTACGTACAGCCATAGAAATCCATATATATACATAAGTTAGAAATCAACAAAGTACAAACAATATTAATATAACAATGATACTTCTGTATATCTTACTTGTCTAGGGCCTCGAGGTACTTCTGCTACCTATGTCAAAATATACTTTCGTTGTCATCAACAACGGTGAAGCCATTGAGCATTAACTCTTCAAAATATTGAAAGTCAAAGAAAATAACCCATCTTCTGCTCAAACCTATCGTATGTATAGAAGCCATTAATATATTTATATATATTGATCAAATTCTCATGTGAGCTGTGTCCTTTTGAGGTCATCTTCATCACAGAACTTCAAGATCAAGAAGACAAGGTCTATAAAAAAAGACCTTTATACATTGCAAAAATAAAATTAATTAAAAAACAAACATGGGACAAATTAATTAGTTATACTGTCTACACATATATTTCTGAAATGTAGTAGTTATATTTGGGCCAAATAAAAAATGTAACTTAGAATAATGAGCAACTTGGCCTTACAGACAATCAAACAAATTATAACCAGAAACGAAGGATATATGGTAAAAAATAACAGAAGCCCCCCGAAGATTCAGAGACTTGTCTGGAACTTTCGAAATGTATTGATGAATATGACAATGGGGCCCGCAATTATATGATATGTGATGAATAAGAAAACACGAATATCAACTAAAATAGAAACACCAACCAATAGCTATGTATGATCACAAAGTGTACCTGGCAATACATACCAAGAGGCTACTACTACCAGCCTGTTCTACCCTTGATGTAGGATCAACAAAATATTCAGCTACCCGGGCACATCTGTCAATTTACATCCCACCCGATCGAGGGGTCAACCATCGGATGAGGTAAAGTTTCTCGTCTCTCCTCTTTATAAAAAAGAAAACAAAAAATAAATATAATTCATTAATGCAGGCATAATATCAAACACTTGATGTGCAATATTCATCACATAACAGCTTGAATTAATATTTATCACTCCATTAGTAACTTGGAATTTGTACTTTGGTGAAATATCCCAACTACAAGGTGGAAAAAACATCAAAATGTTAAAATACTTATCGTATCTAAAAATATCCTTTTTGATACTGTATTTGTATGAAAATTTTAATATTTCATACTGAAATAATTCGATACGTCCAGTTGATAAATTTCTCAGTTCAATCTAACAAAAACAAAAGGTATCACACACAAAAATTAGAAAGGTAAATTTAATTTGGGCTGACATCCATTTGTTGGGCTTTTAATTTGGGCCGTATTTAATCCTACGGCCACGATTGCGCCTCACAAGGTCTTTCAAACCCCAATTAAAACCCTAGAGCTAGGTAAGGAATCGAAGAGCAAGAGCAGCTACCAAAAAAAACCCCAATTTTGAGTAATAAATTCGATTAGGGTTTATGGAAAAAATCTCCATTTACTAGAGTATATATACTCTTACTTAGACTAGCGCTAACCTTCACTGTTTCTTTTCCATACAGTTGCTATTTTCTTAGGGTTTTTTTCTCGTAAAGATGGAAGCTTTGAGCGGTGAATTTGCGTCCATGGAGATGCGGTTTATCTCCTCTGCTTTTGAAGCTTTCGTGCTTCAAATCTCAACTGCTGTGGCCGACTCCCTTGTGCGTCTTCTCCTCGCGGTATATTTCTGCTTCGCTTTTGTTTCGGAATTACTGTGTTTACTTCTGCTTACTTATTTTCAGTAATAATTCTGGATTTGTTCTGCTTCAGTACTGTTGTTGAAGAATTTTCGTTATTTAGTTGGTTGCTTGTTGAATTAAAAACATACAAACAAACTAGATGTAATGTTATGTGGGTTGAATGCTGTTGTCAAATGTCTGACTTTCCGTCCCGTACTCGAGCATAGCGATGCTTTTTTTTTTTTGTTTTTGTATCGTTCGTGGTGTAGTTTTGATGTTGTTTTTGACACATTGTGTTTGTATGCCTACTTCAATGCTTACGGGAGGTTTCATTAATATTCATAATGAGGAATCCTGACTGGATCGGGTTTGGGTTCGGGTTCTGCTTATACTGTAATTTTCAGAAATCTCTTCTTGCATTGCTCCCTCTCCCTCAAAATTTAGAAGGGGCATAAATGTGTATCAGTTCAATTTCTGAGTTCTTGTTTTAAGTGAAACTCAATATGGGCTTTACTAAACACAACCCTTCTCGACCAATCACTGTTTATCACACGAACATTGTTTTTTTGTTGCAGACACACTTCTTATCCAATGCTGCTACCAAAGTGTTCCCTAGAGATCCATTGGTGCCAGGGAGGTCAGTGTGCTATATTCTGTCTCCTTTGAAATTTTCCTTTTCCCCCAAATGTTATTATAGTCGCTGAATGTTGAGATAATTATTTTTTGAAGGGCTGCGATAACTGAAATTTCCGGAAAGGAGAAGAAGTCTGAACCCGAGAATGTCGATGGCAGTGATGATGATGACGAGGACGAGGATGAAGATGAAGAAGCTGAAGGCGAGCCAGATGAAGAGGATGGTGTAGATGAAGAGGATGCAGAGGATGGGGGTGGAGACGACGAAGGGGACCCTGACGAAGTGCCCAACGCCAATGGTGAAGCTGGAAGCGGAGATGAGGATGATGACGATGAAGAGGATGATGACGAGGATGAGAATGACGAAGATGATGAAGATGAAGAGGATGATGAGGATGATGAGGATGATGATGAGACCCCACAACCGCCGGCTAAAAGGAGGAAGTAAATGTATTACCGCCTCCTTTTCCTTGTTTATTTTGTACCTTTGATTTTATGTTTGACAAGAGGAAGAAAACGTAGGGTTTGGAAGTTGTCGGTTTTCTGCACATAACAAGACAACTATGCTAATGTCTGTGACTTTGAGTTTTATTATCTCTCGTTTCGAACTCGTTATTATGTTGCATCTTGGGTTGTCTGTCCTATGTGATGTTTTCGTGCTATTGTTTTATTTTCATTGTTTGTGGTTTTGCATATAGTATGAATTCGATTTCGACTCCCTATCCTTTTCTTTTCGGACCAAAGCCTACATCGGTCCAATGGGCATGTTATAGTGCTACTGCTTTACTCCATTTTACCACCACAAAAAAAAATAATGATACTCTCAACTAGAGGATAAATTACAAGTCAACTTATGACAGTATTTGATGTTATATTAATGGGTTGGTTTGATACCATAACACATGAAAATGACCTTCACTCAAATAAAGAAAAACCAAACCTAACTTTTTTTTTTGTTATCTGAACAAAAATAGGTCTTATCTTGAGTATGCTCCTTCACCACTTGTAACTACACCACTTGCTTCCAATTACAGTGTTATCTGTACATGTAGTTTCTTCCTGGGAAAGAAAGCATCAATCATACGGTCACCTTTGAGTAAGAAATTGTCGTATTCTATGGTCGGTAGGGCAACCAAGCATGGTATCGGTCCGTACTCATTGCCATGTTGACTGTGGATCAAAACGCTGCGGCCGCGTTTTTTAAGAATATGAGCTGTAAGAAGATGACTTCAGGTCAATTAGTTAAAAAGAGAGCTCTTTCTATATTGATAATAATTGTGGTACCTGAGTATATAAAATTGGAGAAAAAATCAAAAAGTTGACCGACTTCTTCCAACTTTATCTGTTTTCAGACAAAGACAGTTGTTATTCTATTTCTCACAGGTTTTGATATTTTTCTGTGTTGAATTTTTATATTGACTAATTGTTGATCAGATCTTCTTTAGTAGTACTGAAAGTCTGAAAGTACCAAATGTAAAATCCTCTAATATATCTTACCTTCTAATACACTGATCAACCAACATTTCTTACCCAAAGTCTCACCAACCAATGTATGCTTAAACAAAAAAGAGTACTTTTTATATCTTTTTTTTGTCAAACAGTTATAGTAATATTTTCGCAATCATGTCTTCCAACACATGTCTATTGATTCGGGGCGGGGCGGGGCGGAAGTAGTACTAACCATTCAGGAAAAACAACAGATTAAAGAACCATGAGGGCCACTTTAAAATGATGAAATAGGAAAAACAAACCTTAAAATAAGGAACAATTAAGTATCGCTTTTTGACATAAAATCCCAAAGGTGGAAAAGAACTTTTATTGATTTCCGAAATCTCCATCCAACTAACTTTTGAATATCTGTTCCTGGTAGGGTGTGATTCATGAGTCACTGGCATATTTGTGTATATATATAGATAGATGGATTATGCAAATTCAGATCATCATCACACACCGCTATTCGAAATGGCTTCTCTCTTGAAGATCTTGGGTCTGTCCATGTGGCTTTACTTAGCCAGCCAAGGCTCGACTACCGTCGGTGTCTTTTCTCATCCTCCTCCAAATGTTGCCAATGGAACAGTACACATCGATGGAGGCTCCCCAATCGGAACTACAGATGAAGACTTCATTTGTGCTACAATGGATTTGTGGCCTCCATCTAAATGCGATTACGGGAAGTGCAGCTGGGGAAATGCTTCTCTTCTCAATATAGTAAGTAGTACTATTTTCTCCCTTTTGATTTTATTTAAACCGAATGATTTCACATAATGTTTATTTGTCACTTTTATAGGATCTGAACAACACGATTTTGCTAAATGCAATCACAGGTATGGAAAAATGTTTTCTAAGCTATAAACGGGACCTATTTAAGGGCAAGATTTGTTTTTTAACCAGAGTTAAATCCGATCGCAGCCTTTTCTCCCCTGAAAATAAGGCTTGGCGGAACTTTGCAAGACAAGCTCATCTACCAAACTACGAACTCAACTCCATGTCTTCCATTCGCTTTTACTAATAGTAGTTCGGAGTTGTTTGGATTTACCCAAGGCTGCTTGCCCATGTCTCGGTGGGATGACTTGAACAACTTCTTCAAACTGGCAGGGTAAAATTGAAGTATTCGAATTTTTAGTTTCAAGTATAATTAGAACTACCCCTGAGGTATTGTGTATTTACAAAGAAGCCCCAGAAATTTCTGCAAAAGAAAAAACTTTTTTTTTTTTCGTTTTACAATTCCGCTTTTTATCTAAATACCGCAAACTTCTGGGCTATTTTTGTAATTATCCTTAAATATGTAGTAATATTTATATTAATAGGGTCAAGCTATTTGAATTTCTACTTATTGGATTATTTTGTCAATACCTCAAACTTCAGGGTCGTTTTTGCAATTATTCATTCAGCTACGAAAATATACTTACTTTGTCCATTTTTCTTTAAAAAACTGCAGAGCCAAAATTATATTTGGGCTGAATGCATTAACGGGACGAAAAGTTGTATTAGGCGGAACGTCTACAGGAGCTTGGAATTATAGCAACGCAGAATTTCTCATAAAGTACACTGTCGATCATAACTACTCCATCTACGGCTGGGAGCTTGGTATGAATTCTCGACGAAACAGCTCTGAATACTTTATTCATATATGGTTTATTGTATTAATGGGAGTGTGATTATTATGTTCAGGAAACGAATTGAGTGGCACAGGAATAGGAACTAATGTCTCAGCAGATCAATATGTATCTGACGTGATCAAGCTTCGACACTTAGTAAAAGAAATCTATAAGAATTCTACGACTGATGAAGCACTCGTGCTTGGACCGGGAGGGTTCTTCAAGAAATCTTGGTTTACGAAATTCGTAAAAGGAACAGCTAACTATCTTCAAGTGGCTACACACCACATATACAACCTTGGTGCAGGTAAAAAAAAGCCCAAATTACAAACACACCCCTGAAGTTTAGGAAAATTACACAAAAGCTTATTTTGGCGGTGTAAGCTCACTTTTTCCACATAAAATAGGCGTCGATGATCACCTGGTAGAGAAGATATTGAATCCATCATTTCTTGATCAAGAAGCACAAACATTCAGTGATCTCCAAAAAATCCTGGAAAGCTATGGAAAGTCAACAGTCGGGTGGGTTGGTGAATCTGGAGGCGCTTACAACAGTGGTCGTGATCTCGTCACCAATGCATTTGTGTTTAGCTTTTGGTATATATATTTTATTTGCTTACACAATTTCCTTATAATATGTCAAATCATAAAACCACTAATCTAATCTTATATATCTTGACGAACAAAAATAAAAAAGGTATCTTGATCAGCTGGGGATGTCTTCTTCGTATGATACCAAAACATACTGCAGACAGTCTCTCATTGGGGGAAACTACGGTTTTCTGGACACCAACACTTTTGTCCCGAATCCTGATTTCTACAGGTTAATTTTTTTAATACTAATGCTGTATACTCCTATTTTTATTTTATTTTTGATATTGCGATAAAGAAAATGAACCGCAATCGATGAATCTGTGCAGTGCGCTTCTTTGGCACCGTCTGATGGGAAGAACTGTTCTATCAACGAACTTTACAGGGCCGAAAAGTATACGTGCATATGCTCACTGTTCAAAGAATAATTCGGTAAGTGTGTTATAAATTAATCCACAACATATACTTATATTAAAGACGGAGAAAAAAAAAAGTTGACTCTATTTTTGTTTTACAAATGTCGACAGGGTGGAGGAGTCACATTGCTTCTTATAAACCTGGACAAGAGCACTGCAGTTCAAGTTGACCTTGACATCCACAACAAGGCAAAGACAAACTCTTCTCGTAGTCACTATCAGAGAGATGAGTACCATCTAACTGCAAAAGGTGGCGAATTGCATAGCCGGGTAATGCTTCTGAATGGAGTCGAAATATCTGTAGACTCATCGGGGACAATACCTCCGTTGAAACCTAATAGTGTGGATGACTCAGAACCAATAACAGTTGCTCCTCTGTCGATTTTATTCGCTCGTATTCCTTCCATCGAGGTTCCAGCTTGTAAATGACGTGTACTCCCACACACAACTATCCTTGATAAATGAAATATATATACAGTATGCTATATTGTACGAGTTGGAAGGCTGTTTTTTAATCGTTTTCGTGACTGAAATTTGAATGTTCAGATCGAAAATTTGAATAATGTAAAATTGGAGAAAAATGTGTCAAAAAGTTGACTTGACTTCAATCAGACAAAAGACCAAATTGGAGAAAAATGTGTCAGAAAGTTGGGGAAATGCTTCTCTTCTCAATATGGTAAGCACTAGTAGTATTTTCTTTCTTTTAATATAAACTGAATGATTTCGTAATGTTTATTTGTAACTTTTATAGGATCTGAGCAATCAGATTTTGCTTAATGCAATCAGAGTTATGGACAAGATTTGTTTATTAACCAGAGTTAAATCCGATCGCAGCATTTTCTCCCCTGAAACTAAGACTTGGCGGAACTAGCAAGACAAGCTCGTATACCGAACTACGAATGACTCAACATCGTGTCCTCCGTTCGCTAATAGTAGTTCGGAGATGTTTGGATTTATCCAAGGTTGCTTGCCCTTGTCTCGGTGGGAATTTAGGAATTTATAAATTTTTGTAATATTTTTATTTTTTATTTTTTATACTTATAACATCGGTTCTAATGAAAACCGATTTTAATTATACTCAATTTATTGAGTTTTTTTACATCTGTTAATTAATAACCGAGGTCAGAAAATTTCAATTTACACCTGTCTAACCGTTGTTTAATAGCACAACTTTTAACATAGGCACTTATCATATCAGTTGAATAACTGATGCTAAATGGCATTTTTAACCGATGTTACAACCCTCTTTTGCGGTAGTATAACAATCATAAACCATATTGATCGATTTTGACCCAATTAGTTCAGTCAGACAAAGACAGTTGTATGAATGCTATTATTCCGGTTTTTTTTAATTCTTTTCATTAGAAAAAAATTACTGATTTAACATATAGACATGTGATTCTTTTTTCTTTAAACAAAATTATTGAAGCAGCTAGCTAGCTACTAGTTATATATAGACATGTGGTTTAATTTACTCAGCCAGTTGATCATTATTACCAAAGTTTGGTGAAAATGCACCAAACGATTTAATCACATGTCCATCGTGGCAACCCACTTGAGTTATATCGATTCTGAATGTAATATTCCATTTGTCGATTTGTAGTAAAACATGTTTTTTCCCTAAGACTTTATTACTAAGAATTTATGTTCCTTTTTGAAAGTGGCTGATGAGTAACTCCTATGTATACAAATAGACTACATGGATTATGATAATTAATTCTCAGATCATCCCACATGGCTTCTCTATTGAAAATCTTGGGCCTGTCCATGTGGCTGATCTACTTAATTAGCCAACCAAGGCTCGACTACCGTCGGTGTCTTTTCTCAGACTCCTCCAGACATTGCCAATGGAACAGTACACATCGATAGAGGCTCCCCAATTGGAACTACAGACGACGACTTCATTTGTGCTACAATGGATTGGTGGCCTTCGACTAAATGCGATTACGGGACATGTAGCTGGGGAAATGCTTCTCTTCTCAATATAGTAAGTAGTCTTTTTTTCTTCTTTTTTAATTTCCAACTAAATGATTTTTATATTTCTTCTCAGACTGGAGTTATATTTCGTTACAGCCTTTTCGCCCTTGAAAATAAGACTAGGAGGGACTTTGCAAGACAAACTCAGATACCAAACTAGAGACGATCGAAGACCATGCACTCAAATATTTGTTAAAAAAAGTTGGGCGCTGTTTGGATTCACGCAAGGCTGTTTGCCCATTGCTCCTCTGTCGATTTTATTTGCTCGTATACCCTCCTACAGCTTCCAGCTTGTAAATGAAGTGTATATACTTAATACTCCCACACACAACTAGCCTTGATAAATGAAATAAATAAACAGCGTTGGCTCTCGTTACCACTGAAAACAGTAACTTGATATTGTTGTGATTTTGGACCTAAATTGCTAGAATATGGTAAATGATGAACACACAATTTACATGGAAAGGGAGAATTAAAACAATAAAACAAGATGCGCGAATCCTTCCCTTACCACGCGACATATTCCCACAGACTAACGTAAGATTTGATTACGAGTTTCATCCATGCATGTTTTCAGACAAAGACTTAAAATTTTATTCCCCAAAACATAGGCTTTCAAAATTCTGTATTCATTAGAAAAAAGATTACTCCATTGAATGAGCTAGTTCATGATCATTATTACCAAGCGCCGCGCATGATCCAAAAGCACATCATTTTTACAACTATTTTACTGCACTAAACAACAAGCATTTTTTTACCCAACCTAAGTTTGGTGAAAACGAGGTAAAATCAAATTCAACAACTCACTCGATCGGGATTCAGCTCGGATTGATTATTGACGTAATCATTTCATTTGTTGAATTGTTGTTGTCGAAACCCCCGAATTTTTGGGTATAAAAACGACATGATATGTAACAAAATATAATCTCTGTTTATGGAACAGTACATATCGATGGAAGCTCCCCGATCGCAACTACATCTATATAGTAAGCTTTTCTTTTTAAAGATTTTTTTCTTCAACTGAATGGTTTTTATTGTTTTTCTTCCTTTTTTTATAGGATCTGAACAACAAAATTTTGCTTAATGCCATCAGAGGTATGTTTTTTTCTCTGCTATAAACGGAACATTTTTACGTGCAATATTTATTTATTTTTTGACCGAACATTTATTTATTTTTTGACCGAACTTATAATATCTCTTCGCAGCCTTTTCACCCTTGAAACTAAGGCTACGAGGGACTTTGCAAGAGAATATCAGATACCAAACTATTTGAATTTCAAGTTATATGTACGAAAACTACCCCTGAGGTTTCATGTAATTAAAAACAACCCCAAACAGACTACTATTCTTTATTTTTTATTTTTGGTTTTAAATATTTAATGGGATTTTATTCTAAATACCGCAAACTTGAGGGGTAGATGGGAGCTTGGTATGAATTCTCGATGAACACTATATTCTTGATTTATTGCAATATAATGGAGGTTGAAAAACAGTAGCTGGATACAAAACACACAGTACAAAAACACCTTCACACTTATACCTTTATGCGGTAAGCCGCAACATAACTCACTGTACGAAACTAAAAACATGACAAAAACTGTCATATGTACTACTGACATCACACGTTCATCTTTGAGTAAGACTTTGCCTTGTGTGAAGGTCGTCATGTTTAGTGAATAATCGGTCAGCATTTCATAAAATAATGTAATACTACTACTACTACCTCCGTCGTCCCCGGGATAAAATTGAAGAAAAATGTGTCAAAATGTTGACTTGACTTCGATCAGACGAAGACCGATGTTATTTTATTTTTCACAAGTTTTGCTATTTTTCTGTTGATTTTTTTTCTAGAAAAAGAATGCAAAATCAAAAGTAAAACCGAAAGACTCACCAACAAATGTTTGGTTTTCAATAAAGGTATATTTTTTTTAATCTCCATGCCGGAACACATGTATCTATTGATTCGAGAAGGAAGTAGCACTAACCATTCAGGAAAAAAAAATAGATAGAAGGATTGTGCGAATTATTGATCGTTCACACACTGTTATTCAACATGGCTTGTCTTTTGAAGATCTTGGGTCTGTCCATATGGCTCTACTTAGCCAGTCAAGGCTACCTTTAAAATGATGAAATAGGAAAAAAAAACCTTAATATTTTTGTAATTATGATAAATCTCAGAGTAACAGCATTTTCAGTAGTAGTGTAGTACTAAAAGTAAAACCCTATAATATTTCTTACGTCTAATTACACTGATCAACCAACATTTCTTACCCAAAGTCTCACCAACCAATGTTTGCTTTGAAAAAAATACGTTCTATTAGATGCTACACCTGGTGTATTACTCTAGTAGCATCTTTACCGTTGATGCATACACCATACACGTCGGTGTGTGTGATTGTGTGTGCACTTGTATAAAATAATATTAAATCTATGATTATTAAATGCATAATGCAGTCCCGAGTCCCGGAGGGTGTAGCATAGATAAAACCAAAAAATACTTATATCTAATTATTTTGGTCAAACAGTCAATATAGTAATAGGAAATACAAACCTTAAAATAAGGAAAAATTAGTATCACTTTTTGACATAAAATCCCAAAGGTGGAAAAGACCTTTT
>JACOMQ010003055.1:0-22026 GCA_014843705.1 Euphrasia arctica
GAGATCACTATCTACATGGGCAACGCTACGAAAGTGGCGGCAGTTGCAGTGGGAGATATTCATTTGTCTTTTAATAATAAAGTTTTGGTATTGAATAATTGTCTTTATGTACCGAATTTTAGAAAGAACATGCAGAATTCCAAGAGAGGTACCGAATTTCTTCGCGCACCTTGTTCTCGTTTGGCTTATGCCTTTTGAAGCTACTACCTTGCTGATTATTTTGCCAATTATTTCGCCCATGAGACCTCTCACGGCCACGTCCTTGTTCGTATCCACGTCCATGTCCTCGCCCATGACCACGACTACGTCCACGTTCATTAACATTTGCTTCAGGCAATGGTGTGGATCCAGTAGGTCGTTTCTCATGATTTTTCATCAGTAGTTCATTGTTCTGTTCTGCCACTAACAGACATGATATGAGCTCAGAATACTTTTTGAAGCCACGCAGGCGGTATTGCTGCTGCAGGAGCACATTTGATGCATGAAATGTGGAGAACGTCTTTTCCATCATATATTCTTCATTGATCTTTTCTCCGCACAAAGTTAATTTTGACGTTATTCTGAATAGTTCAGAATTGTACTTGCTAACAGTTTTGAAATCCTGTAAGCGGAGATGCATCCACTCGTAGCGTGCTTTAGGGAGGACAATGGTCTTTTGATGATCAAATCTATCAGCCAAATTTTTCCATAAGATGTGGGGATCTTTGACAGTGAGATACTCAACTTTCAATCCTTCATGAAGATGATGACGGATGAAAATGAGTGATTTTGCACGATCCTGCGGGGATGACGTGTTTGCTTCTTTGATTGTCTCACCCAAACCCTTGGAGATCAAATGAATCTCAGCATCAAGGTTCCACGATAAATAATTCTTCCCAAATATATCCAGTTCAACGAAATCTAGTTTCGCGATGTTTGCCATGAGTATCTACAAAATAAGATACATTAGATCTCGATTTTCAAAGATGTTATTCGGGATAATTAATATATAATCAATTTGATATTGATATTTCGGCAGGAATATCGTATCACATCATGATGTTCTTCAGGAACATTTAATTTTTTAGATTTGATATTTTTTCAAGAATATCATATCATAATGTTTTTCAGGAAAATTAAAAATTTAATTGATTTACTCAGGATAATTAATTTGATATTACTTCAGGAATATCAGATTATATGTTCTTCAGGAACATATTACTTTTGTGAAGAAGGGAGAAGAAGTAGATATATTTATAATTATTTAATATATATAAACAAAATATAAATTCTTGCCTTGTACTTCGAATCTTGGATGGATAGAACTTGGATGAAGAACGCGGTTGAGCTTCTCGTGCTCATGTTATAAACATGTTATAAAGTAAAGAGAATTGAGAGAGAATTGAATGGATTTATTAATGAGAGGAGACCCCTTTATATAGAATACAATAGCCAACAAGTCATTCACTATAATATACCGTATATATTTATAACAATTATACATTTATACAGTATTATATGATCGGGAAAAAGAAATAACTAAAAAAAAGGAAAAAAAATTCAGATGCTGTGAATCCATGAAGTTATTCTACACTGTCTATCTATGTCTTCACTTTTCATCGGATTAGTCTTCTCCTTAACTGACCTAAAACAGTAAAACCCCATTAATTCAATTCTTGATCTCGATTTTTTTTTCCTCGCGATGGTGGTCTGTAAATGCCGCAAGGTAATCTTCATTCATTACCGAAATAATCGTCTTAGATCGATCGGATCCTGATTCTCCAATCTTCCAATTTCAATATTAATTATTTCTCTATCTTGTAGAAAAAAATTGATTTGATTTCTAATTGAGTATGATTTTGTATGCGCTTGCTTTAAACACTATTTGTATACTGTAGCTCGAATTCAGCAATTCGATTAGGGATATAGGCAATGGGTTGATCGATCAAGATTTAATTTTTTTTCATTTTTTCCGCGGTTCTGTCTAATTTGTTTGTTTTAGGGGGTTATGTATGAAGGCTGATGAGTTCTGCCTAATTTTCTATTCGTAGGCGACTAAGTTATATTGCTTCGTCCACAAGGTGCCGGTTTGTGGGGAGTGTATATGCTTTCCAGAGCACCAGATTTGCGTGGTATGGTTTTTGCTGCAATAGGCTTCTAAATTCTTTAAAATATATTTGTCTATAAGAAGTTAAAAAAAAATGAGATGAATGTGATTTTTTAGGTGGGCACATACTCCGAGTGGGTAATTGACGGAGAGTATGTTTGGCCTCCTAAATGCTGCTGCTGTCAGGCTGTGCTTACAGAAGGAACAGATCACCAGACAACTCGACTGGGCTGTTTGCGTATGTGTTTGGATCTATTTTTGAACAGATAATATCTACTAATGTATGTCTAACTCATGCTTGGATTGAGCAGATGTTGTACACACGGATTGCTTGGTTTCGCATGTGAAAAGCTTTCCTGCACACACGGCTCCTGCTGGATACATCTGTCCTGCTTGCTCGACTTCTGTATGATGTAGCGATAATATTTCTCTAAAGTAGAAAGAGTCTTAAGATTTTTGTGCTTTGAAGTCATTTTTTTACGTAATGTGTCTTAATCTTTTACATTTCTAAGACATTAATTACCATATGGACCATGGTCAGGAATAAGTAAACAATGGGATTTTATATTGCAATTTGTAATCATAAATTGAGACTGCTAATAGAACATACATATCTTGGAGTATAGTATTATATTAGCTACATTTAGAGGGGGATCTGAAAAATCAATAGGGCGAAATATTTCATGTATTCGTTCAAGATCACATCTCTCGATAAAACACTTTACTGATTTCATCTGTAATGCTCAACTGCTGCAGATATGGCCACCAAAAAGTGTCAAAGATTCAGCATCACGCCTTCACTCAAAGCTGAAAGAATCAATTATGCAGGTGGTTTTTATTATTCTGAATAACATATATCTAAATTCTTTGATTAACTGGTTCATGTAAGATGTTAACAAATCATAGTTGCTGTCTGTAAATTAATTTTTCCTTGGATTCAATGGTATCATGTACCCTTTAGACCTTTGCAAGTGAACATGGTTCTTAAAGTCTAGGAAGGTGTTTGGCATAGCTTTATATAAGATATTTTATCAGCACCTCTACATCTTATAAGATGTTTGGAGAGATCAGACATGTAAGCTTTTAGATTTTATTTTAAAATAAGTTGTTGAAGTGTTTGGATTTATAATCGACGTGTGAGCATCTAAAAAATAGAGCTTATAGTATAGGACCTATAAGTTAAGAAAGTTGTGGTGAAATAATTGTTAAGGATCTTATATTTGTATCTCATAAGCTCTTTCAAAAAATTATTCCACCAAACGATTTATAATTTATTTTTTGCATCTTATAAACTCTTCCAAAAATATTCCACCAAACAATTTGGAGAATTATGTTCTTGCATCTTAAAAGCTCTAACCAAACAAATTTATAGAACTTATAAACTCTTTAACATATTGGATGATGTGTTAAAGAGATTGTATAAGCTTAGCAACACCATATCATCTTTGGATGAAAACAATTGTCTTTTTTGGCAATGTAACACACCCATGAGAAGATTCTTGGTTTAGTTGCTAATTTATGCTTTGCTCACTTTATTCACAGTTTACTTGACCTAATAATAGATTGGCTATATTTCCACATCACATGGTCTGATTACAGAGCTTCAATGTGAAATTTATCTCCTCTATAGTCTGTATTCAGTTTTGTATTTAGTCTTTTTGCATCATATTGTGTTTTCTTCGGCCTTCAGTTCTCTTTTTTATTTATTTTTTATTTTCCTCTTTCCCTTCTAACTTTTTCTTACAGTGTTGCTTCTGTACTATGTTTACAGCCGTAGGGCAGTTCCATTTTTTCATTCAATATTGTTTTCACATCTGGTACTGGGCCATGAACGTCTTTTTGTTTTGGCAGACTGGTCTGGAGAGTAACTTGTTTGGGAGCCATCCAGTCTCATTGCATGTAGCAGAGTCCCGAAGTCCTCCACTTGCATTTGCCTCGCAACCATTGCTACATGCAGGAAATGATGCAACTTCTACTGCAAGACCTGAGAATTTGGATATTGTAGAGATAGATGGACCTAGCCCAGCATCATCATCTTCACCTAATCGTGAAGGCAATATCTTGAAAGGCACAGGCCCTGCTGGTGTAAGTAGCATTGATCGTTTCTTTTATTTCATATGCTATGAGTGGTGAATTATTTTGTGTTGGATTCTATTTTCTCACACTTTTCTTGTTTTCCAGGCTGGTGCAACCACAAGAAAGAGTAGTGTGCAGGTTGAAAGAAATAACTCGGAGGCCTTTTATTATGAAAATGATGAAGATTCCAAGAGAAAGAAGTACTCAAAGAGAGGTTAGTGGACGTCCTTTTTGTTGTGTTTTAAGGTGACCATTATAGGCTATGCTCAATGTGTTATGATTTTGAAGCCTTTTGATCTGCTTGTTATTGTTGGAAAGAGTTGCGTGATGGGATGATATATCATTGGGTCTTATGTAGAATGAAAATAGCCAGAGTTGGTAAACCAAGGTCTATGTTTACCAACACTGACTGTTTTCATTCCACATAAAATTTATTGTTAATTACAGAAACTACTCATCCTAGTCATCTTCTTAAGAATAAAAATTACACCCTCAGAACGAAAGGAGGAACCACTAGTTCTAGGCTTTTAGCAATCTATTCCTGTACCTACAGTTTACGTTTTAGAACCCAGTTCCGGTTGGTCACCTCTACTTAGTGATGAAAATTAACATTTTCTGGAAGAGTTTCAACCCAAGACAGAAGACACTTTCATTATGCCTAAAGAAAGCACCCGAGGAAGCTTTTGCATACCTTTACATGTGTAAACTTATACCCACTCTATCTAGCCAATTTTCATAGCCTACAAGTCCAAATTTTATTTTATTTCTATGCTTATGTTAAGAAATGTGATACCTTTTGATTTTCAGGTTCTAATATATCTTATCTGAAACAGCTGAACCAAACTTACTGAATTATATGATTCGTAGGTTCAATACGCCATAAGTTTCTTAGGTCTCTATTGCCCTTCTGGTCCAGTGCATTGCCTACTCTACCAGTGACAGCCCCACCCCAAAAGGACACGTCCCGTGGAGATGATGCTGTGGATGGACGTGCAAGACGTAACAAGACTTCAAGAATGGACCCGAGAAAAATACTCTTGGTTATGGCCATCATGTAATTAATAATTCGCTCTCCTGTTTTCTCCTCTTACATTTTCCTTTTAGTATGTGGGCAATTGCATTTACTAATCTCCGATTATATATTAGCTCTCATTTCATATATAAAGTAATGGACTCCTATCAATCAGTTTGTAAACAGATTATCAGCAATTGTGCATTATCATAATATTATAGTTGTGCATTCTTCACGATCCGGTTTACGAGTTTTTATTCCTTTTTTGCAGGGCTTGCATGGCTACAATGGGTATTTTATATTACAGAATCGCACAACGTGGTTTGGGTGACGATAATGCTCAACCCTAAAGAGTTGTGTGTGACCTTGGGATGTACGACCATTGTTAGACTGTAAGATCATTACATCAGAATTCATGTCTTAGTGTTAGTAAAGATTCTACTATACACCAAGTGGATGGGCTGAACTTGAGCTTTTTTTTTATCATCTCACAACTAAACTTGGACTTCTTCCATGTTTAAAAACAAAATGCATAGAGACAGTACCAAATTACAGTATTATGCGGTGATTAAATTACAAAAATCTCCTTTGGTGTTTTGTAGTACTCATTCTTCTTACTCTTCTTGAAACTGAGACTCATCAGGGTGAACGTTGGAACTTTGAATCTCTGATAGATAACCTTGGAAAGAATACAAATGAATCCAGTAGTTTTTCGAATCTTTAAATATAGGATATTAAATTATTGCAGAAGTGACCCATGGATTTTTGTTAAATTACAAGTTATCCGGGAATCCTCAGATACTTTTGGTGCATAAATTATCACAAGCTCTGATACCGGTTAGAATTTACACCCAACTTTTGTCCCCGAACAAGCAAATGTAAAGGCAATCCAAGACACAGATTTGTAGTGATTCACTTGTTAATGAAAGCCACGTCTAATTTTGTCACTGCACATATCACAAAGTGATATTCGATTATGCGTTGTTTACAAAAACACAATTGTGTACTCTCATTTGAAGCTTGTTTAGAAAATTGAACACAATATTCTTACAACTCTCGACTATTTTGTAGGCTCACAACTCTCGATTATTTTTCTCAATTTGATGCCACAAGATTAATCCAAAATCTACGTACAAAGAATTTTTTTGCGCGCGCAACATTTACTTCATATGTTTTACTTTCGTTTGACTCGGATTTTGACTTCACTCCAAAGTGGTCTTTCTAATGGTTATTGTAGAAATGAAAAGGAAATAATAAATGTGAGATTTAGTCTTGCTGAGTTTCCTTTTGTTATTTTGGTGTAATGAGGTTGGAACGACTAACGAGTAACATAAAGGAATTTCATTTCCTCCATTCAAGCTATTGTGCTACAATAATATTTTACTTTATCGAATGAGCAAGCAGATCGGACAGCACCTCGGGGATTTGCAAAACGACACTATTATGTGAGCGTACACCGACATAAATATCCATCGTTACAGATATTACATGATTCAAAATCTCGAATGAACATGAATAGTGTTTTTTTGGTCCAAAATTCTCAGTCATATTTAGCAATTAAGTCCAACATTATGGTTATTTTAGCACTTTTCCCCTAATAATAATTTGCTTGAGTTCAGGATAAACCTTTAATCATCCCACAGTTGCTCAGCCAAATGATAAAAAAAGACATGCCAAAACTATATAGTTATTGGATACAACATATGACATGCTAAAAATTTACATACTTTGAACCTAATCCTTTTTCACGTATGTATGAAAAAAAAAAAAGACCCCAAAGACCGTTCCAACTCACCTGTAATCGAACAAGATATCTGGTTAAATCGTGTAAAGACTTTGTTGGGCAATGAGTGTGATTTACGAGTCATTTTCAAGCATGTTCTTCCTCCCCATTGATGTGACTTTGAACTCCATTCTGATTATCTAGAGGCATATATTGCGCCATTATAGCACGTATCTCTGAATCCATATACGACTGAAATGCAACCAGGAAAAAAAATCAGTAAGAGTATTTACTAATAAGAGTCAAACAACGTTTTTGTAACATCATTCTCATTACAGCCGTAGTATATATTTTTGTAATTGAAAGACCAAAGAAATTAAGGCATAAATATGATCTTCTCCATGAAACTCAGCAATCATCTCACAAAAACAAGCCCTTGAGGTTTATATTTACTTGAACAATTATCCTCTAAATGAAAGATATTGAAGGTGCAATTTGTAAATTAGAATCATATTTGGAACTTGTAATTCTGTAAGATAGGTGGGCATTTTTTATATTAAATAAAAACATTGTACCTATCACTAATTCGAAAGGAAAGAAAAAATATGGGTTCCTAACAGAAAGGCTTTAACTGATATCCGAAATTCTGTGTTTAGAAAATCATACCCTTAGCCTATATTTGTAAACGAGGTAGGCCCCACCAGAAGCCATAGCTAATCCAAGCAATATGATCCAAACAGCGGTCCACGCAGACCTAACCTCACCAGCACTCTTACCTGGTTAAGGAATAAATGAAACATTAGTGATTGCAAGTATGGATAGTTACATAAACAACCCGAGGTTTGGGGTATTTACAAGGAAACAAAGAAAATAAGGTTCAAAGTTTTAAATATATACATTTACATAATATTACAGTTAACCCCTTAAATAAACGGCAGAATCAAACTCAATTTTTTCTCATTTTATAATTTTAAAACTTCTCTGTTTTTTTAATTACTCCAAACAGGGGTAGCTTTGTAGTTATCTTCAAAAGAAACAAGAAAATTCAATGAACTAACTGATGCAAGTATCGTGGTCCCTGATATACAAAAGGTCCCTGCTACAGGTGCACTCATAACTTCCCCACGTATTCTTGCAGCTGCACTCGGGGCATTGGCAGGCTTTCTTCTCCTTACATTCGTCAATATCTGTATTTTTCATTTTTTCAAACAAAAACGTATGTTATTATAATGAAAACTTGTGAAACAGTCGCAATAGCTGATTGATAAAAAATTTAGTCTCATTTTTGCATTCCCTCATTCTTTTTCAATGTTTCATTCATAAAATAATAAATAATTAAATATTGGGAATGCGATTATCGATCATATAATATTTGCCTTTTGTGCTCTCTAGTCAGTATGCATCATATGATACAAGGTCCAACTCTTAAGAATCAAAGAACAAAAATTACATAGAAGGGAGCAAAAAAAAGCCTGTTTTCGTCTGCCTTAATCTGTATCTACTCTCACAAGATTACCAGCCTCAAAGTACAGCAAAACAAAATCCTTGGTAAATAATCTTTTTCCTCACCTTATTATACTAATAACAAATAAATAATACTAATTTTCTGACTCGACTACCTCTTAATCCTCAAATAGTACTCAAGTCAGAGTGTGATTATTTAATCCTCGCCCTATTATGGAGTAGTATTATGCAAGGGTAATGTTGACTTCTATTGATTTGGACTAAGTGTCTATTAGTCCTACAAAAGCCAAAAGTTACATTCTGAATCTCTGATTATGGTGCTAACAGCAATGTTTTTTATGAATGTAAGAAGGGATGTTGAAAATTAATAAATGGTACCAAACCTCAAACATTCTATGGTTTTATTTGTGTAATAGATGAAACTTTTTTTTTTTGCAACTTGAGGAAACATGTCTTACCTTCACAACTTTTGACACCATCACCTTGAAATCCGGGAGGACATTTGCATTTTCCCACATCATCATCCTGTTTGAATAAAATATTAAGATATTTACAATCAATCCAAAATATCTAACTTAAGAAAATACTAAAATAATTGGTAAGAAAACAAATAGCCAACCACACAAGCAGAGTAAGTGATTCCATTTTTGTTTTCATTCCAACAACCTCCGTGACTTATTTTGCATCTCCCAGGCCCAGTTGCTGCATATGTAAATATTTTATTTCAAGAACAAAATTAACATAAACTAGAGACATTATTAAGGAAAAAAAGTTTAAATTATCCAGATTCTACCAGACAACAAAAATATGTGATACTTATTCTGTAAAATAAATGCATGTTGAATAGACGTGCACCATAAGAAAAAATAGGATAATTGTCAGTTAGTCCACTCTCGCAAGATTATTCTCCTCATACTCAATAAAAATGAAAAACGTTGGTAAATAATATTTTCCTCGCTGATTATACTCAAGCCCTTTTTTTGTTTTTACTAAAATACACCTTAATCCTTCCCTGATTATACACGGTATTCATCAGAATACGTAATTAATCCTCACCTAATTATGCAAGGGGTGTTTTTTACATTTTACTTTTATCTTTACTTTGGACTAAATGAAAATGAAAAAAATAGGATACTGTCTGTCCTACAATTTTCAAACATTATCCCTTTTGACAAGACCTCCAAAGAAAATAAAAGAATAAAAATATGAAAAGTTAGTCACATACCAACACAAGATGTATAGCCATCTCCCTTAAACTTCACACCATTAACTAAAGGACATTCACACACTCTTCCCCTGAATGTGTCCTGTTTATGTGCATAAACAAACATTAGAAATCACCAAAATAAAAAAACAAAAAACAAAAAGGTAACGTAAAGTCACCTTGCAAGCTGTAATATTTTCTGTCTTGTCTTTCCAGCAGCCACCATTGTTGTCCAAGCACTCATTTGTTTCTACATCTGCATGTCATGTATATACATTAAGAGAATCGATCTCATGTCATTTAACATTATGATATTACTCTTGAGAGAATATTTTTATCTTTACCATCACTTAAACAAACAGATGGCTCTGTAGTTTCCTCGAAACCAGAACATAAAGCTTTCAACACTGCACCTTTTGCCAATTTCCCTGTAAAGCAAACATGTTAGAGATAATATAGTTAAGACTGATAGTAGAATTTACATTACTCAAGCAAACAGACCCCGGTATTGATGATTATTCACAATGAGGGTAGGCAATATGGTTACATCACCCCGTGATCCTTTTCCAACCTACAATATTCAAAAAATATATATACATCCAGCAATTTAATTCATCCATTTTTAAAGTACTTGTTTATAATCATACGAATACCCACTTGAGCATCCTGCTCTTCCTTTAGAACAGGATTGTCTGAGTCAGCCTCTGGATCACCCATGCACTTTTCAATTTTCTTCAGATCAAGCCCTGCCATGCAAGCATTATTCATATAACTGACTAGAGAAAATCACATATACTGCCCTAGAGGGTTTTAATCTAATTTAATAAAAAAAATCTAATATTACAAGAAGTGTCCTTGAGGTTTGACCCTGATTATAACAACAGAAACAGTTAACTTACAAAATACCCCAGAGATTTTAGTTTGGCTTACTTTCACCCCCATCATTTCAAACATAGACTGAATCTATTTTCAGGGGTACCTTTGTAATTGGGGAAGTTAACGTATTTTAATTCGGCCGAATCTCAAGTGCTACTTGTAATATAAGAAAAGAAAGAACGCAAATTTACAAAGAAAGGCTCGAACAACTACCCAAAGATTTTATAACGCCCTCTGCACACTCTTTATTATACTTCTTGCTCTTCATGGGACATCTAATCTGAAAATCCGTGACATAGTCCCACCACACCCATGGTTTTTTCGTCTCGTTCGCCACCCTAAACACACATAGCTGTCTCAGATTCTCAACCACCACATCCCTTCCTTCATACCCCTCGGTAAAGTCCTGCTCAGGATCCGGCGCACAATACCTCCCCCGGTTAATACACTGTGACTTGCACTGCCTGCTAGCCGCAAAGGCCTGAGGGCAGTACCACGTAATATAATGAGGTGTGAACTGAGTGTACCCACCCTTCTCGAGAATCTGGGCTGGGCCCTTAAATCCCTTCACGAACTCCATCATCATGTCGCACTTGGGCCCACACTCGTCGTTGCTGTTGGTCCATAGCTCGTACTCGACCCTGTCATCTGGGTGAGGGACAGCCTCACGCCAGTCGAGGTTCACGTTCACCATCGTGCTTGCTTCGGTTAGTGCTTTCTTTAGTTGTTCGCCGAAGGTCTTGTCGATTAAGGCAGATGGGATGGTGATGTTTTGGACGTATTCTGCGGAGGAGCCACTTTCTTCGGGGGAGTCCATTGTGATTAGGGGCTCCTCTGTGTCGTCGGCCACTAGGACTGCAGCAGCACCAGCTGTCTGGGCATTCCAGACCTTCAGCGCGAAGAAACAGTCTGCATTTTCCGGAAAAAAAATGAAGAAAGTTTATCTTTCAATATCATTACAAATGGGATGGTTACAAAAACTTAAAGTACCTGTGATGTTTGACCTTTTTTTCAAAACAAAAGAAAATGGCTGACTTCTGAAATTACCAAAAAAAAAAACATGTTGCAATAAACGCCTTCATATTTAGCTGCATTGTTTTTTTTTTTTTTCAGTTTTTGATAACCATGTCAAATCTCAGGGGAATTATTTGTAAGCACCCCTTCCACAAATTGCACCCATAAGAAATACTACTATTATTAGTGAAACAAACAGTGAATGGAACTTCATGATTACAATTTACAAATATACCTCCATGTGATTTTAGTTTCTTAAATTTACCTTTCTTAAGAACACATTTCAAAGCCCCCCATCGTGGCTATGAATTATTACAGTCGGCACCTTAAATTTTAGCAAGACTGAAAATTATGCGCTAAAGATGACTTCACAAATAACTAGACTTTCTGAACTTTTGGCATTTAGGATAAACGGCAATGGTAGTTTTTGTAAGAGGCTGATGTAAATTGTAACTTCACAAAATTTATATGAGAGGAGAAATAATTACAATAGAATAGATAGAGACCTTCATCATTTGAAGTTCAATGTAATAAAAAACACAAAACCCGGAAAATATTGATCAATAAAACACGACTTCTACAATTGGCAAAATGACTATGTATGGAGGAAACCAGAAACTTAATTCGATCAAAATGGATAAATTGTTTAACTCGTTATGTCACGACAAAAAGTACCTTGATATTACTGATGTCAAGCATCCATTTATAGGTGGTGACTATATCAGATTTCCATGGATTTATCAATATAAACAAGATGATGCCAAACATGATAATTGAACAAATATAAACATAAAGTCCAAATTTCAGAAATCCAACGTGTTTCCGACCGGATACTAATAATAGAAAATACAGATAGATACCGACTCTCCTCTAATAATAGAAAATACAGTATAACATATAGGTTACCAGCAATTCACAACAACACAAATAATAAGTCCATATCTCAATTAATCAAAAGGGAATATCTGGGAATTTATTAAAACTCAAATTCAAAGAATAATTTCACATTCAATCTCAGATAAGAAACAAATAACAAAACCGAAAAAATCGCTGTTGTACCTCCACGATCAACGAGAACAATATTAGGCTTAGCTCCAGATTTAGCTTTGAAAGAAATCGCAGACTCAGCAAAGCTCTTGCATCCCTTGCTATTGTCCTTGGGGTAAACCACAGTCCCCGCCATTCTTCCCCCGTAATTCGGAACCCCGAAATTGGCGATGGCGCTGTCGTGGGTCCCCTTCAGGTTCTCCGGTGACGTCACGCTCAGGCTGTTCTTCTCCACCACGAACCGACCCGTAGCGAATTCCGCGTAGATCAGCAGCGATAAACCCAGTACGATCGCGGCTTTTAATCTTTCGGAACACCCCATTTGCTTGGATTTTCAAGCAAAACAAAAAAAAAACGGATGCAGGATTTTTGTGTTCACGCAGTGAGTGCGTTTGTGCGAGAGATTTCTACAGAGTGGAGAGTCGACGCGTGAAAGGGGCAGATTGAAAGTCTCGGCGAGTTTGTGAAAAGCGAGGAAATGAAGTCAAGATTAAGGATCCTAATCATAATTTCGTATCGTTGAATATGTGTGTGTGGGTTTGTGTTTTCTCTTGAAAACCTCAGCTCTGAACGTGACGTGACAATATAATAATAATATTTCAGAAGAGGAAGAAGATGATATTTTAATCCACATTAAAATTTTAATTAATTAATTAATGTGCATGACAATAAAATTATGCTCAACATTAATGTTCAAAACTCTTGTGATTTTAGACTTGGCAATTCCATTTTTTAAACTAAATTTACAAATTATGCTTAGAGGAATTATAGATTTAGTTGAAGTTTCGTCTTGTTTAAAACCATTTCAATAGATAAAGAGTGTGAAAAACTAATTTTATATATAAGAATGTATTGCAATTTTCATTAAACCATCAAACTAAACCAAATCAAATCGAACAAAATTGACTTAATTCGGTTAAATAAAATTGAACTAAACTAATTTGTTTTGGTTTAAGGTTTTCACTCTTTTATTTTTTCAGTTTTCGATTTGGTTTTTAATCGATTAGGATAAAAACCAAATCAAACCGAATAAAAATAAAATAAAATATAATATATATATATATATATATATTATTTTATATATAAATAATAATAATTTATAATTTTTTTTATATTTTTTAATAATAATATTTTATTTTTAATTAAAATTAATTTTTACATTTTTTATATTTCATTTTAATTATTTTAATAAAAAAAATTAATTTTAATCTTAATTATTTAAATTATAATATTAAAAAAAATTATTTTCAATTAAAAATTTGTTAAAACCAAATCAATCCAAATCGAAATTATTCGGTTAAAACTGAAGCAAATCATTTTTTAAACGATTTGGTTTTCAATTCTTAAAAATAACTCTTATTTGTTCAGTAAATCGAAATTTCGATTAAGTTTGATTTAACCAAATTAACAACCCTATAGTCATTCATAATTTCATATGGAGTATTTTTGTTTTACGTACATAAAAATTTGTAATAATTATTTTATTTTATTTTAAAATACAATTTTATTTTTAGCTTTTAATTTTAATTAATTGATTGAGCGCACAACATGTTTTACAGTTGAATTGACATTTTCTCTGCACATGCACGTATTTGTTCTTGAGTTATTTTGCGGTTGATATCTCTTTCCTTTGACATCAATTTGCAATTTCCTTATATAAGATTGTACTTTCTCTTAATTAGACTAATGGTCATACTTTTTTTGTATTTTGTGAAAAAAAATGTGATCATTAATTTGAGAGAGAGAGAATATCAAGAAATATTCTATTGAGGCGTGGAATTTTGGAGACAATGGAGTGAATTAGATCGGTTGATAATTCACATCCTCTCGCTGATAGATGTCTCAACTTAATATTCACATACTTAAAACAATTGTTTTACTTTTTCATTTTAAAATATCACATACTTTTTAATAGTTATTCATAATTACTTTATATTTTTCCAATTAATTTTTTTCTCTTATATTTTTATTCTGAGCTCAAAACTTAGTATAAATACTAAATTTGGACAGATGAAGTATTCGAACAGAATTGAACATGTTGATTTTTTTGTCTATAAACATATAAAGTAATATTTGAATTGTTCATATATTTTGAAGATAAATTCAATTTAATTATTAGATTATTTGACTTTAAAATATTATTTTGCTCACACAAAGTATTGTGATAGTTTGTAAGTACTTTGATGATCTATAATTTTTGAAGTTACAAGTCACATAAATTGAGTTTTTTTTTTCAAATTACTGGAGCAAATTAACGTGAAAAAAAGTAAGAAAAAAACAATTTTAAAAAGTCATATTTGTAGAGATTGGTTCGAGGGATTAAGAGAACTACACTTGTTACAAAAAAACACTTGTTACAAAAAATTGTCAAACACCAACTGAATCCACCGAGCTTTTTTTTTTTATTGATTTGTAATGAAGGAAAAATTTATCAATCAAAGACCCAGACTCTATGATCACAAATAAATCGATGAGATATCAATGATTAGGATCAGAACGATGTTGAACTCATTATATTATCGATTATTTAATAAAAAGTCGATGTACGATCATAAAATAAATAAAAAATAATTTAAATCAATAATTGTAGGTATACAATCTATTTAATTTATTATTATTTTTATAAAAAAATTAATTTATAAAATATTATAAATATTTTTAAAAAAATATTATACAATTTAGTTGAATATTATAAATATTTTAAAAATATTATACAATCTAGTTGAATATTATAAATATTTTTAAAAATATATTTAACAATTTATAAAATTTATTATTATTTTTATAAAAAAAAATCAATTCAGTGTATTTCAAGTTCAGATCGTTTCAGATACATTCAATTCAGTTGGTTTCAGTCCAAAAGAACAAATTCTAACTAAATAAGTTGGTCTTCAGTGTATAAAATAAGTAATGTTAAATGGATTAGAACCCTATCGAATTCCTTATATTATCGACTATGTAATGAAGTGTTAAATGGATTAGCTCCTTATATTATCGACTATGTAATGAAGTGTTAAATGGATTAGAACGCTGTCGAACTCTTTATATTATCGACTATGTAATGAAGGGTCGATGCTACCAAAAAAAAGTCATATAAAATCGCTAGAAGAAGGGGTCGAACCTTCAACCTTGTAGTTAAATCGACCAACTGAGCTATTCCAACTAGCAAGCATTGAAATACATAGTTTAATAATAATAACTTAGTTCTAAATCGACTAACCAAATGGAAATAATTTTTAACTTCATATCAAGAAAAAAATTGTAAAATTTCAAATAAGGATGATTTCTGCCTTTTTTTCCTTCTCAAGAGGGTATCTACTTTATATTTAATGACGATTTATAATAGTAGCACTTAAGGGTGGGCGTTTGATCCCAAGATCTCGATTCCGTTTTTTAATGGGACGGGACGAGATTGAAATATAAAAAGTGTTAATCACATCCCGTCCTGATTCCGAATTAAAATAATGGAACGGGAGCAGGATTAGTTACATAAATTCCGTAACATCCCGTTTCGTTATATATTTATATATATTAAAAATATATTTTTTAATTATTTATAATATATTAATGTATTTAGTCTTACATAATCGGTAAGAAATAAACTTTACAATACTAACATTTAAACAAAATCAAACAACTATGATTTGTATAAAAAGATAATAATATGTTTTATAATAAATAATAAAATAAAGTGTATAATTTTTTTTAAAAGTATAAAATATTTTGTTTTATTAAAATTATTTAAATTAAACGGGATCCCCTTTCAATCCCGTCCCAATTTTTAAGGGATCCCGAGCTCACGGGATCGATTTTTAAAAAGTGCGATCCCGTCCCGGTCCCGTTCAAAAGTTTATGGGACGAGAGATCAAGTAAATCCCGTCACATGCCCACCCTAGTAGCACACATTTGTCTCAATGACACATTTCAATATTTCATAATGTATTCAAGAAGTCATAATTTCAATTTTCAATTGCATTTTACCCAAAAGAATGAAAAATTCATCTTCCTTTTTTTATAAAATATAAATATTTGTTCTGCCAGCTTCGTCTTCCCAAATGTTAGTTGTCATGAGGCCAAAGTTCTTTGCCTTTCATCAGCATACGCTGCTTATTCAACAATTGAGTCTTTGCCTTGCGGATATTTGATCTGTTCGGATTCTGAGTCCTCCTCTGCATTTACCCATAATGGATTAGGAAAAATATATGAAACCTTTTAATACAAATAAATACAATATATTGAAAGATTAGAATTCTTGAAAATAAGGCAAGACCTCCTCACATTTCTTATATAAACATATTTGTCTAACTGACAAGTCGGTTTCAGTTACGGAAGAAAGAGTTGCTGCTATCAATAATGTAGATATTTCCATCGAAAAATAAATAAAGCAGATACTCAAAAACTTACTCCCGGGGCTTGCACCGTGACCTCGTCACAGTCTACTTGTCTGGATTCAGGCACAAAAAGGCGAATAGTAACCTAAATTCAGACAAAACAGAATCGTGGTCACTCTATGAAATGTTGAAAACAAACAAACAAAGCCTTCCCCATCGTCATACAGTCATACCGCATGCATACTTGGGTAAGCTACTGAGGCTTTTTTTTAAACAAACAATGGAGCCTTAATTTCTCTGACCCCAAAAAATTGCTTCTTGACAAAAAATGTTTCTTGAATCCTAGTATTTTACAGTGATATATGAAAACAAGGCTGAAATTGTTAATTCAACCCTTATTTGGCTTACAAAATAAATTGGTTAAACAACCATATTTCTTAAGGTCAAAAAATCCGCTTGTAATGAAAACTAAACCTCTTCCCGTTCAGAAGTGTAGAGTTCGTTCCCTAGCTTTTGCTTTCTCGGAGTAAAGTCAAAAACATCTTGTAAGAACTCATTCTCCTGTCAAAAGAACTGTGTCATATATATAGGTCATTATATTAAAAAATAAAATACTATATAACACGACAGTTGTAAGTAAAAAGGATCCTGACCAGCATGTGTATTACGAATCCACATCCCAGAAAACGTCTGACAAAGTTGACCTGTAAATTGACGGTTGGATCCAAAGGCAACAATGTTGGAGAGTGAAAGAACAAACATATCTTTTAAATATGTAATTAATAATTATTTTACCTGCAACAATTGGGATAGTGAATTTAACCGCATGCTATGTCTTCCGACTTTCAAAGTAGTTTCACGAAAGCAACCATCCTAAAAATATTAAAATTAAAATTTTGACAAGAACTGGTCCGGGATTACCTAGTTACTAAAACACTCAATAATCTTTTAAGAATCACAAAAAACACCATTGATGTTTGACTTGAAAAGTAACTTTTAAAGTTACAAAATACCCTCTAGTAGTCAAGTATTGATTTTATTTTAAAAATTAAGGGGCTATCTTTACAGTTTTATAAATATTTTCTCAAGAAGTAAATGTAAAATTAAGGGGCTATCTTTACAGTTTTACAAAATACCCTCTATATTTTTTTCTTGTAGTTAGGTCAAACAAACCTCATGGGTACTATTGGAAAAGTAAACACAAATCACAAGGTGGCTTTTATGATTTTGAAAGATTACATGTGTTCTTTGTATTAAATTAATCCTCAAGTGCATTTTTGTAATTTCAATTTTGAACTATTGATTTTTGTACTAATAACATCATAAAATGATAACATAACTAGTACCTCTAAAACTTTCAAAACATTCATGGAAAAGTTGTTCCATCCAACCAGAGCTTTTGCGGTCTCACTCTGAGTTGAAATATGACTCAAAAGTTTCTCAGCATGATTGGTTACAATTTCTTGCAATTCCTTTAAGGAGAAATCTTGGCCCGATATATTCTTTCCCTTGTCGTTCAAACTATCTTTATCAATTGTAATATTACAGGAAAATTTCTCAAGACACCCAACTTCACATATTAGAGCAAGAGCTTCACAGGCTGCCATACACACACATTGATCATCCGCTTCCAATATACCCATGAAATAAGAAATTGCTCTAATAAGACAGAAAATCATATTTTTAGTTACAAGACTAAGAGTAAGCATTGTATACAACCTAAACATGTAATCCAATTTCTTCATAGAATCAAATTCATACGACTAAAGTATTATAAATTCTCTTAAATAACTATATTTATTAATAATTTAATAGGATTAGGTTCACGATTTTACATAAAACATATTGTTATTATGTGATGTACTTATAAGAAACAGCATGACTGAAAATAAAGGTGCATATAACGTAGAGTTATAGATTTTATAATACACATAACAGAATTATAATATATATTATATATATATATATATATATATATATATATATAATCATTAATAACATACTGTTACCCTTGCCAATGATTGTGATTAAGGTTCCAGCCATCGATGCTCGTGAGGAGAAGTGACCATGCAGATATAGCAGCGGACAGTACAGACGCTGAATGTTTTTTTCCCGCAATCTGAGATAAATAGATTAAATTAATCACAAAAAAAAAAATTCAAGCGTAAATAACAGAAGGAAAATATGCTAAAGTGTCATTATTATTGACTTATTGTACATGTACTCAGAGGTTCAACGATGTACTTCTGTGTTTGACAATAAGACTTGAAATTTAAACATAGCAAAAAAAGGGATACATAATCAACAAGAAAATCTGTTGATCAGAAATATAACTATTTTTTACAGATTTATGAACTGAGAAAAATGATAATTTGAATGAATGCATAATAATGATATATAGGGACAAAAATACATTTTCAACTGAATTTGATTGGATGAAGTGCCATATTATCTTCATGGAAGCTTCCGTCTGCTCAAAGTCATTTGCACCAACAAAAGTGGCAATAGCTAGACAGTCGATCGCCTAATCACAGATAAATAAATAAATGAAATGAAATGTAAATTGTAAAACATGAAGTGTGTGGTCAGAAATATCTCATATGTAACTGTTAGTATTGCAAATTACTATACTTACAGATATCAATAATGATTCAGCTCGGGATTTCAGAGCTTGTGAGATAAGTTGAAGTGACTCATTGTAAAGTTCTTGAGCATTATCCCCACAACCTACTGTCAACGAAACTAATCCTGCAGGTAAGTAAGTATCAAGCACAATGCAACTGGTATATACTAAAAGGACCTCTGAGGTATGTGGTAAGTAAAACAATCGAAGAATTTACAAAAATCACCCTTGAGGTTTGTCTGCGCTAAAAATTTCCCCAAAAAGCATTCCATTTACAACCCTCAACTTATCAAATTTAAACAAAAGTTCCATCTTCTCGTCTGACTATATTTAGTAATTTTAAAAACTAGAGACGTAAACGTACAATGTAGGCACAAATATGTATAAAATCTCTATTTAAGAATGGAAAATAACCTAGTGCGCAATAAGCCAAAGCAATCTCTTTGGAAGAACCCTTCTTGCAAGAATTGAGACATCGGTACAGTAAAGTCGCAAAACTGAACATTTGAGAATCGAAAAAAAAAATTGTTAAAAGGTGAAATTTATTCATGCTGATTAAGGCCATGTTACGAGAGTTAAGGTGCTAGCTAACTTCTTCCGGGCAAACTGACAGCGATGGTTGGTTTTAAGGCCGCCGATAATCGAAGACAATGCCACCTCCCTCACAGAACCCCTATCCACAAAAACAGAATCCGTTCGTCACAGCAATCAAAGGTATTTAGAAATAAACAAACATGGCTTTGATGAAGAAATACCTTTTGGAGAATAAATCATCCAAAAGCCGCTCCATTTGAACGGCAGAAGACGATCCCCTAATTACATGTTACAATCGTGATGCATACCTGACCTACTGTAGGAACTGCAATTGGAATTGCAGTATAAATTTCTTTAAAAACCCTAATTTATATATCAATTCCCAAGAAATTGGGTGTATGACTGTATGAGTATGACAAGAATACCTGCTTCCCCAACTGAGAATTTCGAGTCTTAATTTCCCAGAACCGTAAGAATTAATTAAAAATATATATTAATTAAAAATGAGCCGTTGAAAAACAGAGACACAACTACTAGTACTGGGAAAACCGGGAAAGAGGAGATAGTCGACAGTCCCCATTCAACCTTGTTTTAAAAGTAGCTCAGGCCCATCCAACGCGCACTAATAAATAAACCCAGGCCCATTAATCTAAGCCTATATAATAGTCCTCCTCTGTCCAAAGACAGTTGTCATACTTTTTTTTTTTTTAAGGATGTGTAACAATAGTTGACGCACCGGGAAATAATTATTCTAACTTTTTCATTTTAATATACAATTTTATTCTACTTTACCCACCTACTTTTTTAACTTTATTCACAACTACTTTACTTTTCACTTTTAAAATATATTTTTACTTTTTATTTTTTAATAAAAAAATTAAAAAATAACAATTTTCTTAAACTCTGTGTCCAGCAAAATATGACATTTATTAATGACCGGAGGGAGTAGTATAAAATTGTTAACCATATTTCATTGACTCTCTTCCTATAAATGATGTCACTTGTAAAGTAATTCACGGGTACTGGGTACTGTAATTTGTAATAAGAATCAATTTTCACCTTATTTTGACAATTATGACTACTTTCAATTAAGTTGTGAATTGCAGAATTTTTAAGTTTTTAAAATAAAAAATACACTTAAATTGACGAAAACACTCACGATCTATCTTTTTCTTCTTAACCCACCCGCCCCCACTCGAAACCACCCAAAAAACCGCACCTGAGCCGGAAACAGCGTCGTATGCCTTTCTTCACTCCGAATAATCCAATCACTTAAAAACTTCATGATCATTCAACTTTGACCGATAAATCTGTAGAAAATGGAAGCTAGAAAATAGATCGGAACAGTGAGCTTGAGCTCAAGGTGTTTGACAAAATGTGTGTTTCACATGTTTTGGGTGAAACGGAGAGGATGGAAAATGTAAATTGAGAAAGTAGAATGATTTGATTAATTAAAAAACACAGTACAATGTTTCTTTTATACCTTAAAAAATATAAAAGACATAAATGCCCTCCAAGCATAAACAACAACAACAACAACTTGTACTTATTCAAAAACAACAAAGTTCAGAAGCACTTTTAACATAAAAAGTGCGCAAACATCAGCAAAACCTTGTATTACAAAGCAAGTCGGTGCAACAATTAAATATAGGACAAAAGTAATATATAAAATGCTCAAAACATAAACGATTTTTTCTTAAATCTACGAATACACAAAATAGTTTTAATAAACTCTATTTTATAAACTCTATTTATTTAATAATTCATTAAATAAAATATTATTTAATTGTTTGAATAATTAGTTAGGATAAATATAAATTATATTAAATATATAATTAAGCAAAAATATTTATACACAATTTATTTAAATTAATAAATATTAAATAAATTACTTAATTATAATTTCTAAAAGGTAAAATTAGAGAAAAAATTAAAATGAGTTTATTATTTAAAGAAAAATAACCTAGTTTACATCCTTATTAAAAAAGGGAATGAATTTATTGATTATATATAATTTAATGTATTTATATTAAATG
>JACOMQ010003056.1:0-22023 GCA_014843705.1 Euphrasia arctica
CAACAAACTCACCTTCTTGGTTGCAGAAACAATTCGCCCTAAATCCTTAAACCTAGCCAGCGGTTCGACTTGCAGGTGGTGGTGATTGTGGTGGCGGTCGAGCTGCAATCGGAGGATGGCGTAGCGTAGTCAAAGGTGGAACTCTAATTTTATAAAATAGTTACGACGGTCCTTTAAAACACGATATCTTCATTACGAAATTTAAAATCGGTTATTTATAACCGATATTAAACGTTTTTTTTTTTGTGTTAAAAATTTGAACAAACATAATTTGAACACACACCTGATAAAAATATATGGTTAAAATAAATAAAAATAATAATAATTTATGATCCCTTATTTTTTAGTATCGTCTCTCTCACCTTTATCTTGTTCTTTCTGTGATTTCTCATTTTTTTCAAAAAAATAAAAATATATAGATCCACATTCTTCACCCCAATATCCCATCAAATTCTTCAGGTAACATTAATCATAGACAAAGCTTTGTTATCTTGTATGAACAATATGATCTTGTATGTGCATATATCATTATTCATTGATTGATTTTATAACATCCTCATCAGAATTTATATATATGTACATTGATCGATCCATCGATCTTTCGTTGCACGATACCGATCCTCCTTTACGAGGCCTGCTTTTGTAATTTTATCGACCTGAATGTCACATTGTTAATGGTATATATGTTGTTGATGATCATCAAAGCTAGAGACAGAAGGATCGAAATCTGATCTTGGGATCGATCCGATGATGAAGCATCCGTGGGAATCGATCAACAACCACATCGACCCGGAGAAGGAAGAACAGCTCAAATGGCTCAAAATCGGTAATAAGCAAAACCCGAAAGCCTCGTTTTTTCGCTTCAAGAACTCTTGAGAATTCTGTCGCCTTTTTGTTTTGTGCAGAATTCGAGAACCAAGTGAAGAGAGTCGTAAAGCTCACGAAATCCATAAGCCCCGGCACCAACAACGAGAGGAACGCGAAGAACAAGTCGATCGCAATCAACATAGTCGAAGATTTCCAAAAGCAATACGAGTCCCTCTACTCGCTCTACTCGGACTTGCGAGAGCAAGTCAAGAAAAACTTAGCCGGAGTCGATGAAGACAACACCGCTCACTACTCTTCCACTTCCGACTCCGACTCGGAAATGTTCTACTCCCCCCGGGACCCGCATTCAGAAAACGTCGAGTCGACGACTCGTCGTGACTTGACAGCTCAGATAAAGTACTTGGAGGAAAACGTCGAGAGCTTGAAGCTCGAGATCTCGGCTCTCTCCGTGGAGAATCGAGAGCTTGAGGATCGATTGGAGAGCAAGTCGGACGAGGCAGCGGAATCAAAAGAAAAAGTGTCGACTCTCGAAGCGCATGCGAAGAGAGTCGAGGCGAAGTTGAAGGAAAACGAGAGGAGGATGTATTCGGTGAAGCAATTCGAGGATAGGGAGAAAAAGTACATGTCGAGGATTTCGGAACTTGCTGCGCAAGCAAACGGGATGAAGCTCGAATCGGAAGCTTCTAGAAATCAGAAAGTCGAGCTCGAGAGACGGGTCAAAGGGTTAACGGAACAGGTCAACTCTCTCAAGAACGAGCTGGCGAACGCGAATAGGCAGAGGAACGAACTGAGATCGGAGCTCGGTTCGATCGAGAATCTGAGAAACGAGCTGAGGTCGAACGGGCAGCTTTTGACCGAGGAACGTGAAGGGCTCAAGACTCAGCTGCATGGGTTAGAGTCGAAGATACGTTCTTTACTCAACACGAAAAGCGAGCTCGAAATGCAACTGAACGAGCTACACCACGAGGCCTCTCGATCAGACGGGAAAATATCTGAGCTCCAAATGTCGCTTTCGGGAAAGGAAATCGAACTGTCGGTCGAACGAAAGAAGTTCGCGGATTTTCAAGAGGCACTAGCCGAAGAGGTCAAGAATCTCAAGAGCGAGCTCGAAATCGTCGAAACCGAAAGAACCCGACTACAAACGGAGCTCAACAAAGCGAAAGAGAAAATCACCGAATCGAATGAAATATTCGAAACAGAGAAAAACAGACTGCAAACAGAGCTAGACAAAGCGAAAGAGGATCACTCCCTATGCAAGTCCATAGTGGAGAAAATCTCTCGTTCGAACGAAAGCAACGAAGCCGAGAAAAACAGACTACAAACGGAGCTCGAGAAAGCGAAAGAGAAAATCACCGAATCGAATGAAACCTTCGAAACAGAGAAAAACAGACTACAAACAGAGCTCGAGAAAGCGAAAGAGGATCACTCCCAATGCAAGTCCATAGTAGAGAAAATCTCAGAATCGAACGAAAGCAACGAAGCAGAGAAACACAGACTACAATCAGAGCTCGAGAAAGCGAGAGAGGATTGCTCCCAAGCAGAGAAGATATCGAAGTCGAACTTCCAAGGAGTCGAGAAAAAAGTCGAGGACATGTTCGAGGAGTATCGGAAGCAGCTGGATGATAAGTACAGGATCCTCAGCCGGAGGATCAGGGTGACTGAGCTGTTGCAAGCCGAGAACAAGGAGTGTTACGAGAGGGCGAAAGATGAGTACGAGCAGCAGAACAAGGAGCTGAGGAGCGAAGTCGAGAGGAACGAGATAGAGTTGAAGAGAATCAAGGAGTCGATGATGGCAGCGAACGAGATGCTGACCTCGCTTGAGTCGGTTGCCTCGACTTTCGAAGAGTGCAGCTCGAGCCTATTGAGCCGGATCGAGAAGGCCTCGGCCCGGCTGCAGTCGACGAAGCAGATGGCCGTCGTCGTGGAGTGCATGGAAGACAAAGAGGATTCAACACCCAAGTAGAAAGATTTAGTGTTTGTGACTAGATTGATTTTTGTGCATAATTTGCATTTTTGGGAAATTGTATTTTTGGTCCATAACTTTTTGGAAATTGCGTTTTTGGTATAGTTTGAATAAGGTTTTTCAGATAAAATGTGAAAATTTGCAATTTTTTTACTACGTAACTGTTAATTTATAAAGGACAACTAATGAGACTGAGAAAGTAATATATAATCGAACAAAATAGTCAAAATTGATCAAAATATAGGTAACACAGTCAAAATTTTAATGTATTATTAGTAAAAGTATAATGTTTTCTCCAAATATATATCATACACTCATGAATTGTTTCTCAATTAATTTGATAGGGATGTTCTTAATTTTGTTTTCTAATCTAAAACATTTAACGTGTCTAACGACTATGACGTCACCAATTTGATAATGCAACGTCATCACAAATAACATGAAAATACATATGAATTACTATATCACAATAGTGAATATCTCTCTCTCCCCTTCTTCCTTAATTATGCTTTCTGAGATTTGATTTTTTTTTTGTTTTGCATTTAGATCATCAAATTCTTGAGGTAATAATTATAGATTATTTAATTAATTATTATTTTTAATGCATGCATGCAATCAAATCGATCGATTACTCGGGGATGTAAATACTCGGATCAAATGCATGAATCTCGATCATATACATATGACATTTTGATTTTCATTCTGTGATCTAATTGTTCTTGTTTTACAATGATCAATTAATCCTCGGAAGCAGGCGTGACACGATCACAAAGAGATCGATGCCGAAGCATCCATGGAAATCGATCGACCATCACATTGACCCAGAGAAAGAAGAACAACTCAAATGGATCCAAATAGGTAATTTAACAACCCGAGATCAAAGTCAAACCCTCTCCATCTCATTGCACATACATATAGCTAGCGTATTCGCGTTTATTTTTTCTGGCTTCGCCTCTGCATGCCCTTCATTGATCGATCGATCTCTAGCTAATTACATATTTGTGCAGAAGTCGAGAGCCAAGTGAAAAGGGTGATCAAGCTAACGAAAAGCACAAACCACGGAAACAAGGAAAAGCACGCGAAGAACAGGTCGGAAACTATCAGCATAGTCGAAGACTTCCAGAAGCAATACAGATCGCTCTACTCTCTATACGAAGATTTGAGAGAACAAGTCAAGAAAAACATCAACAAGTCGGACTCCACCGGAAGAGAAGATGTCGAAAACGACGCAGATAACCACACTTCTTCTAACTCCGATTCCGAGTCAAACACCAACCGAGAAAAATCCCCCGACAGCAGCAGTAGCGATAGCCCTGACAACGAGCCGGTCGAAGACCAAACCTCAGATTCAGACGACACAATTCTCAAAGATAAACTGACCAGTTCGAGCGAAGTAGTCAAGGAGGAGTCGGAAAACGTAATAAACGAGAAAACGGCTCAGATAAAATACCTCGAGGCGCACGTACAGAGCTTGAAGCTCAAGGTTTCGACTCTCTGCATGGAGAAAGGAGAGCTGAAACAGCAGGCACTGCAGATGGCAGATAAAATATCTCGACTCAAAGCCCGTGTTTTGGAGAGCGAAGCCAAACTGAAAGAGAACGAGCGTCGGTTTTACTCCGTCAAGCAGTTCGAGGACAGCGAGAAAAAGTACGTGTCGAGGATATCAGAGCTCGCATCGCGAGCAAACGAAACCGAGCTCGAGTTGAACTCATTGAGAACTCAGAAATCGGAAATAGAAAAACGGTATAACAACGACAGGGAGCGTGTCGACTCACTCGAGAACGATCTCTCTAAACTGAAATCGGAGCTCGAAAAGGAATCGGAGGAAAAATCGGCATGCGAGAAATTAATCGAGAATCTGAGGTTGAATCAGCAGCTTTTGACAGGGGAAAGGGAAGGACTCAAGAATCAAGTCCACGGGTTAGAGTCGAAAATTCATTCCCTCATCACCACTCAGAGCGAGCTCGAAATGCAGCTCGACAAATCTAGCCACGAGGCGTCTCAATCCCACACCGTAATCACCGAGCTTCAAAACTCGCTTTCGGGAAAGGAAAACGAGCTCTCGATCGAGCGGAGGAAGTTCTCCGATTTCCAAAACCTAATGTCGACGAAGTCGAAATCGCAAGCCGAAGATTTCAAGAATCTCCAGAGCGACCTCGACCATGCATGCAACGAGAGAAACCACTTCAAGCGAGTGATCGAGAGCCTCAAAACCGAGAAGATCCGTCTGGAGGCAGAGCTCTCTGTCTCTCGAGAGGAGTCTTCGACGAGCAAGTCTATAGTCAGATCGAACTTCCAATCGGTCGAGAAGAAAGTGGAGGAGATGCTGGGGGAGTACCGTAAGCAGCTGGACGACAAGTACCGGATCCTCACCCGGAGAATCCGGGTGGCAGAGCAGCTGCATGGGGAGAACAAGGAGTGGTATCGAAAAACGAAGGAAGCATACGAGCAGCAGAATAAAGATTTGAAGGTACGAGCGGAAAAAAACGAGGTCGAGCTGAGGAGCATAAAGGAGCTGGCTTTGTCGGCTAATGAGGTGATGAGATCGCTCGATTCGGTGGCTTTGAACTTTGAGGAGTGCAGTGCGAATTTCTTGAACCGGATTTCGAAGGCTTCGTGCGAGCTGAAGTTTGCGAAGCATTGGGCGATGAGGAAGAATAAGGCGGTGGTTCATGTGAAGGAGGATTTGGAGTGTTTGCTGAGTCAGCTTGACGAGAAGGAGAAGGAGATATTGGTGGTTAGGGAGAAGGTTTGGAAGTCGGAGAATAAGGTTAGGGAGTTGGAGAAAGCAGTGAAGGAGAAAGAGGATGGGATTGTTGGGCTCAAGGAGGAGAAGAGGGAGGCGATAAGGCAGCTGTGCGTTTGGATCGACTATCATCGAGGCCGGTCGGAGTACTACATGAAGATGTTGTCCGAGATGAATCCGGCGGCTGCTCGCAAGAGATCGTCTAATTGACTGATGATCATGAAATGATGAATACAAGTAGATTTCTATAGTTAACTCGAAAATCATGATATTAAATTTTATTTCATTTTTGGCTTGAACACTAGTACGATTGATGATTTTTAAGAAGGAAAAAAAATGGCAAGGACAGTGTGCTTATTGGTATGTTATAGCAAAGACCATGATGAAATCGAGAATATTGGTACCTTCTCACCGGTGATTAGAACAACAAACAATGAAACATAGATCGATCGTATTTTGTTTGACGACAGAAGATCATATTGAGGGAGGGAAATTGATTTCATTTTTTAATTATTTATGTAGGAGATGAGACGAGGGGAGTATATAAAGGAGAGAGATGAAAAAATTACAATTGATCGAAAATTTTGAATTTAATTTATATTTATTGTAATTGAAGAAACTCAGAAGTTTCTGTGCAGTACAAAAAGGGGCGAAGAAGACAAAGGGAGAAAGGAAAAATATATTCACTTTTATTACGGCATAATTTAAGCTTAATGAATCAATTACACAATATACAAGCCTAAACAAAAGCCCAAAGATTTGCTAATAAATTAAATACAAAAATATCTATATACTTTAATAGTAATCAATGAGAATGACACAATTTTCTTTGAATTTCTGATTTTGAAGACGGCCGAGTGAGGGTTTACCAAATGGCCAAGAGTCGGTGGAGCGAGTCGTTTGATTCATTTCTCGGGAGCTACATCGACCCCGAAATAGTCGAGGAGCTTCGAGAAATCAAAGCAGGTATTAAACGAATCTCTTCGCATTAGCTACTTCAGTCAATTTTTCACTCTATATTTCCATTTCTGTTTCGAGGAAATTGAGTATGGATTGTTGTTAACTGCAGAAATTGATGTCAAAGTGAAGGCGGTTTTAAAATCTCTTGTAGAGAACGATAATGGTGTTAGTAATAAAGAGACGACTATGGGTTTGGTCGAGGATCTTAACGATCATTACCAGTCTCTCTACTCACGTTATGATCACCTGATTGAAAAGTTGAGTCAAGATTCTCGGGGCGGGAAAGGGAAGGGCAATTGCTCTTCATCAGATTCCTCGGGCAAGAAAACTGTGACTGAGCAAATCACCTTAGCCGAAAACTTTGTCTTCAAATCAGAAGTCAACAAGTTGACTGAGGAAATTACTCGTTTGGAGGAATACACCGAAGAGCTGAGGGCGGAGCTCGAGATGAAAGCCGATGAAATCAGCACGTTGAGTGATGTTATGAGAATCGCTGAAGTCAGCCAGCGATTAACAAGTCAGAAGCTTCGTGTCACGGAGCAGGTGCTAGGTGAGAAAGAAGAGAATCTTTTAGAAGCGCGGAAGCTTCTAGAAGAGAAAATCGCAGCTCATAAAGAATCCCAATTGAAAACGGAGAGGGTGGTTTCCGAAAAGGTCGCTGAATTACTTGCAGGAATCGATAATCTGAGTGCGAAGTTTGAGGAGGGCTACAATCACTTGGAGTCGTGTGTTTGTGAAATCGTGAACGAGCTTAAGTTTGTGGTGAATTGGATTGCTGTAAACAACAGTGAAAAAGATTGGCTGAAGAATGAACTTGCTGATTTGCTTCAGCAGTTAAAAGAGCAGAAGGAACTAGAGACGACATTGCAACGTGAAGAAGACGAAAATAAAAGTAGAATCTTGAGTCTGTGTGAAGAGAAAAGAGAGGCTATAAGACAGCTCTGCATCTCGATTGATTACCACCGTAGCAGTCGCGTAGGACGAAGGCAGACGTGATCAGATTTTTCACGAATGACGTGGCAATACGTCGAGCAAGCAGACCACAGTGGGCAGGTGAGCACTCCTGTACGAAAAACTAGTAATAATTTTTGACCCAAAGATAAATAAATGTATCATTATATACTGTATTTTTAAAGTTGTTGATAAAGTGAAATAAAATATAAAAAAATTAGATTATTTTGTGAAGTTATAAAGTTCCCAGATCACAGCAATAAAATAAATTAAACTTTATGAGATGTTTCCTCTACTTTCATCATCGGAGACTCGGACTATCGGAGTGATAGTAGGAGTGACAGTAGGTTCTTAGGGTTTTTTTATCTTGTGAATTAATTTTTTTTTCTTTAATTAACAGATTTATAGTATAATATTAACAACTAACTGCTAAATTAATGAATCAATATCACTACTCATTATCTCCAAAGAACACTATCCAAATTAGCAGAAACCTGAAATCCTGTCGTTGAAAATTTTGAGAAATCGAAGGTAGTAATAATCTTCGAACTGGTTTCTATTTTTTTACAGGGAAGAAAAATCAGAAGAGAAAAAAAAATGGCGGATTGGAGAAGGTCTCTTCGGAAGGTGTACGCCGTTCTGAAGCTGGGAATCTCGTTTCTTCTGGTGGGCCTCGCGCTCAGGCTCTTCATCGAAAATACACCGTATTCGACGGACACGGTTAATTCCTTCAACCCTATAGGAAATGCAGATCGGATTTATAATCCCCAAAAAGGTCAGATTTTTATTTTATTTTTAATATTTAATTACTGTTGGAAATTAGGGTTTGATTTCTTGATATGATGAAAAAGGGGGGTGATTTAGGGTTATTGTTTGTTGATGTTATGGTAAACAGAGTCTGGACTAGACAAGGGAGGGAAGTGTGATCTGTTTGTTGGGGATTGGGTTCGGTACGATGGGGATCCGATTTACACGAACGACACTTGCGGGTTCATCGAGGATCACCAGAACTGTTTGAAGAATGGCCGGCCGGACAATGACTACATTCACTGGCGGTGGAAGCCCCGGGGATGCGAGTTGGGGCGCCTCGAGCCGGAGAGGTTTCTAGAAATGATGAGGAATAAGAGTTGGGCGTTCATTGGAGACTCGATATCGAGAAACCATGTGCAGTCGTTTCTTTGCGTTCTTTCTACGGTAAGAGTTGGACATTTTGAGTGTTATTTAGGCAGCTAATGAAACAATAAGAAATTTTCAGATTCGCTCACTGTGAAAGCTTTTATCGTTGAATACTTATATCTGAGTTCAGTTTGCTGTGTGTTTTTGGTTTATTTTCCTTTGATCACACCTTCACATAGGTCTGTTGCTGCGAATTATGAATCTTGTGCTCAAAGGAAGTAAAAACAGATTCTAAAGGTTTTATTCATTGAATTTCGACTTTTTGTTTTGATTTGTCGTTACTCGTTACTCGGGTTGTAGTTATCGTTCAAATTCTGCTTTGTATCACTTCTGGGAATTCATAACTGATTTTGTAGCCTATGTTTTCTAGTTAGGTAGGTTCATATTGTTTTGAATCCCAAATAGGTTATTACCTAAGAGTATTAGTTTGTTGAGGTTTTACCTTAGGTAAATCTATAACATTTGGCATTTTGCTTTAGAGAAAAAACTACTTTTATATGGTTTTCAGATTATGTTCTTGGTAAAAAATAAAGCATGACTTCAAATGCAGAAATTATAGTTTTCTCTAAATTTAGCTCCTATCTTCTTCAGGCAGAAAAGGCTATAGAAGTGTACCACGACGAGGCTTACAAGTCCCGAAGATGGATATTCCCTGACCACAACTTCACTGTCTCAGTCATCTGGTCTCCATTTCTCGCCAAAGCCGCCATCTTCGAAGACATCAACGGAGTTTCCACTTCCGAAATCCAACTCCACTTAGACACGCTGGACAAAAATTGGACCGACACGTTCAATTCCTTTGACTATGCCACACTCTCCAGCGGCGAATGGTTCGCCAAAACCGCAATCTACTACGAGAACAATATCGTGATTGGGTCCCACAACCTCCCCAAACTTAATTTCACAGAGCTCGGGTTCAATTTTGCCTACCAAAAGGTAATCCGAGAAGTGTTTCGCTATATATTTAATTCAGGCCACAAGGGCAAGATTTTTTACCGAACGACCACCCCAGATCATTATGAGGGTGGGGAGTGGTATAATGGGGGGAAGTGTGAAAGGACATTACCGGCAAAGGAAGGCGAGTTCAAGTTGAACGAGGTGACTAGGATTCTACGAGATATTGAGCTGCAGGAATTCGAGATTGCGTCTATAGAAGGTTCGGAGGGTGGGGTGGATTTTCAGATTTTCGACGTGGGCCCGCTTTCTTTGTTGAGGCCCGACGGACACCCTGGCCCGTACAGATTTTTTCAGCCGTTTGCAAAGGGCAATGAAGCGAAGCCCGTTGTTGACTGTTTGCACTGGTGCCTGCCCGGCCCGATAGATTCTTGGAACGATGTTTTGATGGAGATGACGCTGAATGGTTGAGATTACGTGGCAAAGCTACGGTTAATGTGTTATTTTTATTTTTAAATTTTTGATATGAACACTGGAGTTTCCTGGGAAAAGGTATGATCTTGGAATGGTAGAGAATGACTTAGTAATGTAAGTAGATTTATGCACAAACAAATGCATGATCATTGTGTTGTACTAAGAATTTTACTTTGGAATAGGAAATACATACTTCACATATCTCTGTCATCAATTTTTATTTTTTTTAGTTAATTTAAAAAACTTTCAAATAAATTAATTACCAAAAATATTTTTCTATATTTAACCGTAAAGTATTTACAAACGGTAAAATCTAAAATCCCAATCACGCCGGCGATATATTCCATAATTTGAATTTGAATTTGAATTTTGAATTTTGAATTTTTCCGAACGTTTGGCTTTTTTCTTCTTTATATAAAATCATCTGTCTTCTTCCTATCTCAACACCACTAATAACTGTTCGTCTCCCCCAAAAGCACAAACTGAAAATGGCCGCCATCGCCGAAATCCCCGTCATTGCCGACGCGCCGAAGACGAAGAAAGCCAGATCGAGAAAAGCCCTGACGAAGAAAAACCCATCCACGAGCGAGGCCAACATCGTTGCCGGAACCCTAGACGAATCATCCCCTGCTGCTGTCGTACCGGCTCCGGAGATCGAGAATTCCGCCGGAAAAGAGAACCACGAGAGCCTGTCGAAGCCGAAGAAGACCAAGAAAGGGGCGTCGAAAAAGGCACCGGATGCGGCGTCCTCGTTCGAGAAGGAATTGCAGGAAATGCAGGAAAAGCTCGAGAAGATGAAGCTCGAGAAGGAGCAGACGGAGGAGATGCTGAAGGCGAAGGAGGAAGAGCTCGAGACGAGGGATCGTGAACAGGAGAAGCTCAAAGTCGAACTGAAGAAGTTGCAGAAAATGAAGGAGTTCAAGCCCACCGTGGTTAGTTAATTCTTTCGAAAAATCACACGATTTATCATCGTTTTTTAGGTTAAAAATCGCATCTTTTTAATTTATTTAATTTAAATTTATTATCAGGCATTTCCCTTGGGTCTGGCAATCAAAGACCAAGAGCAAGAGAAGAAAGATAAGAAGAAAAACGCGTTGAAAAGGCCGTCGCCTGCATACAGCCTTTGGTGCAAAGACGCGTGGAATGAGGTATGCGGAGTTGTTTGTATATTGTCGAATTCGATTTTTTCTGATTTTTACCAAGTTTATGATTTGGGTTGTTTATTCGATGTGTGTTAATAGGTGAAGCAAGCTAACCCAGATGCCGATTTCAAGGAGATGTCGACCCTCATGGCCTCAAAATGGAAGACAATCACCGCAGAAGAAAAGAAGCCTTATGAAGAAAAGTACCAAGCCGAGAAAGAAGCTTATCTGAAGATAGTCGGTAACGAGAAACGCGAGACTGAGGCCATGAAGCTCTTTGAGGACGAGCAGAAGCAAAAGACTGCCATGGATTTGCTCGATCAGTATCTTCAGTTTAAACAGGAGGCAGTGAAGGAAACCAAAAAACCAAAGTAAGATACATTCTTGGTTTCGTTTTGTTTAGATTCGTTTTTTATAAGTGTGTTCGCGTGTATTTGCTAAATTTCTGAATATTCATATTGACAGGAAGGAGAAAGACCCGTTGAAACCCAAGCACCCAATGTCGGCTTATTTCATTTACTCGAACGAGAGACGAGCTGCCTTGGTGGCAGAGAACAATAACATGTTGCAGGTAAAAATATTTCGATTTAAGAATGAATTTGCATTGCTCGATTGATGTTTTTCGGTCCTGAATTTGGGATTCGTTTGATGTTAAAAGATCGCGAAGATTACGGGAGAAGAGTGGAAGAACATGGGAGAGAAAGAAAGAGCACCTTATGAGAAGATAGCACTGAAAAACAAAGAACAGTATACGCAAGAGATGGAATTGTACAAGCAGCGAAAAGACGAAGAATCCAGTAGCCTAAAGAAGGAAGAGGAAGAGCTTATGAAACTTCAGAAGCAAGAAGCTATGCAGCTTCTTAAAAAGAAAGAAAAAACCGAGACCCTCATCAAGGTTTTTACTCGATAAAAATCTTATCTTTTGTTTTTAAGTCTTAGGATTTGTGAATGCAATGTCATGCTCATTCGCTGTTTTTCGTCGAGCAGAAAACGAAAGAGGACCTCCAGAAGCAGAAGAAGGAGAAGGCGGAAAAGACCGTCGATCCTAACAAACCAAAGAAGCCTGCTTCTTCATATTTCATTTTCTGGTTGGTGTTTCATTTCATTCATGTGTTCTTGATAAATTGCTGGTGCGATAAACCGGTCAATGTTTTAGATGTTTGGTTTTGAAATTATCGTAAATTTTGCAGCAAAGAGGCGAGGAAGACTTTAGCCGAGGAGCGTCCTGGAACTAACAACTCTACCATCACAGCTATGATTTCTTTGAAGTGGAAGGTACAATGATGATACTGATATTTTTATAACATCGATTAATTCTTGCATTCGATGAACAATCAGTTTGATTTATGTGGTAATGTTTATTTGTGTAGGAAATGAGTGATGAAGAGAAGCAAGTTTACAACGGTAAAGCTGCAGAAGCCATGGAAGCATACAAGAAAGAACTCGAAGCCTATAACAAGAAAGTTGTAGCAGAGGAAGCTCATTAGTAACTCAAGAGGAAGTTCAACTGGGTTTCTGTTGAACTTTGTGATGCCAATTTTCGAGTCTTCCTTCTTATTAGTCGTTATGTTTTAGACCTTGCAATCGACGTTATGAGTACTCATATCCTTCGATACCATTCGAAATGAAAATCGGTTGTTCTGATTATTTCTTGCTTCATATCTTCGTATCAGAACACATGTTATAAAACAAAATTACAATCATAAAGATAATCGGAGATATTCTTCACCGTATAGACGAACCCAATCCCAGCCACACAAGTGCATGTGGGGTATCGGTTTGTCACATACCATAGGGTTAAAAATTGCTCAATCAATCACAACACCAACCATATTTACACAATCATCAAAAATGGACAAACATGAATCAATCATCAACAATCTTCATTTCCATTTTCCAATATAAATATATTTCACACACACATACACATACACACACCCACACACCATGGAAGAAGAAGAAGAAGCTCCACACACTCCCCACATAGCCATCTTCCCCACACCTGGAATTGGCCACCTCATCCCCCTCATCGAGCTAGCCCGTAAACTCCTCCTCCTCCACCCTTCTCTCACCATCACCTTCCTCGTCCCAGACGACGGCTCCTCGAGCAAGCCCCAAAAAGCCCTCCTCCAATCGATCCCATCCGTGAACTCCGTTTTCCTTCCTCCTTGGTTCGAAACCCTCCCAGACAACAGCACGATCGAAGCACGAATCTTTCTCACCGTCATCGGCTCAATCCCTGCCCTCCTCGACGAATTGAACCAGGTGGGCCCGCTCTCGGCCTTCGTGTCGGACCTCTTCGGGGCCCACGCTTTCGACGCGGTTCGGGCGGCGGGCATCCCCTGCTACCTCTTCTTCACCTCCAGCGCAATGGTTTTGGCTTTCAGCTTCCACCTGCCCGAGCTCGACGAGTCGTGCGACTGCGAGTACCGGGAGCTGCCCGAACCGCTCCAGATCCCGGGCTGCTCCGTCCCGGTTCTCGGGTCGGACCTGGTCGACCCGGTTCAGGACAGGAAGAGCCCGGCCTACAGGGGCTGCCTCGAGATGGTCGAGAAGTTTTCGCTGGCGGACGGGATTCTGGTCAACACGTTCCTCGATCTCGAACCGGAAACTATTAGGTCGTTCTGTTCGAGATCGAGAACGAGAACGAGAACGAGAACGATTCCTACGGTTTACCCGGTCGGGCCGCTGACCCGGCCCGGTTCGAAAACCGGAGAGTGTTTGGAGTGGCTGGACAAGCAGCCGGCCGGTTCGGTGTTGTTCGTCTCGTTCGGGAGCGGGGGGACGCTGTCGAGGGTTCAGATGGACGAGCTGGCGGCCGGTTTGGAGATGAGCCGGCAGCGGTTTCTCCTGGTGGCGAGAAGGCCGAGCGATAAGTCGAGAAACGAGGCGTATTTCGGAGACGAGGTCGAGAGCGAATCGGAGGGTTACTCGGGGGAGAGAGAGAATGGGTTGGTGGTGTACGGGTGGGCCCCGCAGGTGGAGGTTTTGGGACACGTGGCGGTGGGAGGGTTCGTGTCGCACTGTGGGTGGAACTCGACGGTGGAGAGTATTGTGCACGGGGTGCCGATGGTGGCGTGGCCGCTGTTCGCGGAGCAGAGGATGAACGCGGTGTTGTTGAGCGAGGTTTTGAAGGTGGCGATTAGGGTTAGGGAGAACGGGAACGGGGTGGTCGAGAGGGGAGAGATTGCGGGGGCGGTGAGGAGGTTGATGGAACAAGGAGAGGGGATTAGGAAGAGGATGAATGGGTTGAAAGATGGTGCAGCTAAGGCTTTGACCCAAGATGGATCTTCCACTACAGCACTTGCTAATGTGGTTACAAAATGGTTTGGAGGAAATGTGTAGTATACTACTCTACTTGTATCTAGTATCTAGTAACTCTAGTTCTAGTTCTAGTGTTCTATTTCAAATATTACGAAAGTTTGTCTTGGAGTTCGATCTGTTGGCTTTCTCGCACAAGTGTCTGCTACTCGGGCACATTCCTCGATTTACATCGTACCCGATCGAGGGACCTCCGATCGAGTGGGTGGAGTTTCTCGTCTCTCCTCCTTATAAAAAAAATAATAACAAAAATTTGGTTTTTGCTCTAATTTAAGATGATCTATACATTGTGCTACATGGGTAATGGGCCGGTCTAAATCGTCAAACGACCATAAGCCCATATCCGAACAAAAATCGATTTTCGGCTAGTAAAACTACTCCATATTTTCCGGAAATCCCCCCAAATTCAAATTAGGGTTTTAGTACCCAATTACACTCTCCCGTTGAGATGGATAAGCAGATTTTGACGCTTGATAAAGGCACCAGATGCACGGCTTGGAATTACAGCGGTCAGAGAGTCGTTGCCGGTATGGACGATGGTTCATTGGTCGTATATGATGCAACGGACCCTGATTCTTCAGACTTCGTCCGCACATCCAAATTTAAGGTCCGGATAATTTCCTCTCTCTCTCGATTTCTACCTAATTTGAGAAGTGCATTTTGTTAGTTTGATTAGTTGTGTAATATTTCGTTAGCTAATATTTGAAGTGATTTAAGTAAGTGAGAGGGCTCACGTGGCTATCAGTTCATATCATAATAACTCGCTGATTTTTGGATGTGTTTGGTTTGAACTAGGTCCAAGACAGTAGCGTTTTGAAAGTCGTATGGGTTCCGCCGGAATACGGAGACGCACTTGCCTGTATTTGTGCTGATGGGTCTTTGTCTATGTGGGAGGAGGTCGTGGAAGGTACTAACTGAATTCACTATTCCTAAATAAAAAAAAATCTGAATTGAAGTAAATTTTTATTGGGTGCATGCAAGCAAGCTTTTAATGCTTGTGAACTATCTTCACCATTTCTTGAAGTTGGCTTTCGTGTTGTATTGACTTTCAATATCCTGTTTTGGTTAATTCGGTGATGCCTTTTTTCCAATTTGGTTGTAAATATCTCAATTTTGGTTTGTTAGAGCCCGAGGGGCTTCACTGGAAGATGTGCAAACGCTTCGACAGGGAAACAAGTCAGGTTCTAGATGTTCAATTCGGAAGTGGTCAAAATTGTCTGAAATTGGTTAGTGATTTTATTACTTGCTTTGAATAGGTTTTCAATTTGTGCATTTATTTTTGTTCTCTTTTCCTGAATTCTGAGTAAAAAAATTGTGTTAAACAAAAGTAAAGCTTGTCTCCTGTGCACATCTTCTGTAAACTAAAAGAGGCCATCTAGAGGAATAATATTTTAATTTTTAACGAATACTGTAATAGTTAATTTATTGGAAAAAACGTGTGTTTATTTTTATATGTTTGGAAGTAAAGAAGGGAGCATCCGCAAGCTGAGATGTTAACTGATACAATCTTCCTAAATTAAGTCTCATATTATAATTATCATCTTGTGTAGCATCAGTAAGCTGTGCAAGTCAATAATGAGGTACATTAATCAAAAATCAGGCACTTGGACAACCCTATAGAAGTAGAATCACGGTGTTTTTATGTGATCTGACTATCGGATTATCGCTGATTACTGCTTGTGCGCACTAACTATATCAATAATTTTAATTTTTTTCATTTTAATTTTTTTATTTCCTGTTTCCGGTCTGATTTCTACGTGTAGTTAATGTCATTTTTGCTTGTTTTTGTTCCTTCAGCTGATCCATTTTTTAGAAAGATTGTTTGGGTGCTATTATGCATTTATCCTGATTTGCCAAATATAATACTCCGTATTTATTATTGATCCTTTCATCAACAGGTGGCTGCATATTCAGATGGACACATAAAAATCTTTGAGCTGTTAGATACACTTGAACTGGAGAAATGGCAACTTCAGGTGTTATATATGTTGCGATAAAAAATTTTATATCATGTGGAATTATTGTCTTGCTAGGCATGTTCCTTTTACATCAAACTTTTTACTGACAAACTTAGCATGTTATATATTTGAAACTATTAAGATATTTTAGCTTAATTTTCATGTAAATGATGGGTAATACCCCCTTTTGGGTCATTGACATAACAAGTGTCGTTTCTAGTCTATCTTTTTCGATTTCTCTTCTACTCAAGTTAAAGTGAGTACACAGAATTCCAGACTCGATCTCATAGATACATTTAAAAGCTGAAAGAGTTGCAAAAGATTTATGGACCAGTTTGATCCTCACAGTCTACTAGTGGCCATTGGAATAGCATGTTAATTATTTAATATTTGCTGGAATATTATTTCTTAAAATTTTTAATGTGTTGGATGTTTCTTCCATTACTTTTGAGTTTCCATTATTAATCGAATCAGTGCAATCGTTCCGATTATTTGTAGGCTGAATTTCAAAATGTGATTGATTTGGTGTCCAAGTTTGGGAACGCTTCCTGTTTATCTGCATCCATATCATGGAACCCTCACAAAAGTGAAGTCCATCAATCAAGCTTTGTTTTGGGCTTCAATTCAAATACGCCCTTGCTAAATTCTCCTAAGGTACATACATGAGCTATAACTTTAGTCGTGCATGTATGTCTCTAGAAGTTGATCTTATTATTAACTGAGCAGGTTTGGGAATTTGATCTGGACCATCAAAGATGGCTTCCAGTTGCAGAACTTTCTTTGCCTGAGGATAAGAGTGATATTGTGTACGCAGTTGCTTGGGCACCAAACATAGGAAGGTATCACAATATGTGTATATGTAGCAATACTAGGATTTTTTCTTAATGTTTCTACAAAAAATAAAAATTAATCTTGTCTCAAATGTAAATATGTATAAAAAAAACTGTAGGAAAATTATACTATCAAATAAGTAAGGAAGTTATTGCTTTTGTTTTCAATGGCAAAATGCTCAGAAATTTTAGCATTTTTTTTTCAGGCCTTACGAACTGATAGCTGTTGCTACTCCAAAAGGAATATCCATCTGGCACCTGGGGTCGAACCCTGACCCTGATGGGAGGCTTTCATTGCAGAGAGTTGCATTGCTCTCCAGTCATGATAGTGAGGTACTGACATGCTCTCATTAACGAGAACACCATTGAAGTTTGATTTTATCACAAACCAACCAGCACCCTTCGAGGAGAAGATGTAATTTGTTAAAAAAAAAATTGTTACGAAAAATATAAACATATTACGAAATATGTGCAGTATATATGTTAAACCGTTGTCTGTTTTGCTTGATAGGTGTGGGAAATGGAATGGGACATTAGTGGAATGACACTGGCGTCTACAGGAGGTGACGGGGTCGTAAGGCTGTGGCAGTCTAACGTGAACGGGGAATGGCACGAGCAAGCTATTTTGACACCGACTAGTTAATCCTGATCCGGATTGTTATAACTTATAGTCCTCTGTCAAAACTTCGGAAACAATAGTGTATTTTTTTTACTGTATTTTGTTTTGTTTGTTTGTTCATCTATGAACAGACTCAGAATCCAGAATATGTAAAATCTGTTTCCTCATTAATACAGAGTATTTTTTTTTCCAATTATGTTTACTGTACTCAATCATATGTTCTTATTTAAACTGGTTAGAAAAGGAAATGCTTCATATGTTTTTTTTCCAATTATGTTTACTGTACTCAATCAATTGTTCCGTTTGACTTCAGCTTTAGTTCTCGTTCGGTTTTAATCTTGGAAAGAATTGTCGAGCACGATGAAAAACGCCTAGAAGAGTGGGTTCTTCGCGCTGAGAATGGATAAAGCGTTTTGCCTCGGGTTTTGGGATTGGCACGAGCGACGAATGACGGAACCATGTCCCATTTGTTTTTGCCATTCGATCTTTTTTTTTTTTTTTTCTTGAGACGAATAGATTCAGAGATTGGTGGCCTATATAGTTACTACAAAGCCCAGAGTAGAAGGTCTAATCTTATGTTCCTGGAGTTATTCTAACTGACAATGCTCACACTTTCCTTACCTGAAGTGAACTGCCCCATTGGTTTAACCTTATTACAAATCAGCCCCGGTTTTCTTTTAGAATTTACAAAAATACCCTCCTGACTTTTATTTTGCAACTAGACCAAACTTAGGGATGGTTTTTGTAATTATTAAAGTACATTGCAAAATATAAAAATTTGGTTTCAGTCACGTCATCCACGCCTAACTTCGATCTAGTCAACTATTTCGAGTAAATTTAAGATGGTATTTAATTATTTATGTACTCTTATAATTAGGTAATTACATTGTTTAAAATATAGTATAAAAATTTAAAATTATTTAATGTAAAAATTAACTCAGATATCACTTTTTCAATTTTAGTTTGTATATGACTGGGTGAGGCCCTATTTGGACTGAAGCTCATTATCAAGATTTAAAATTTAAATAAATTTTTAAGTAATTATTTTATTTTTTTCTAAAAAAAGAAGGTGCACTGCAAATTTATCGATTATCGACAATAATCAATCACCGATAATTTTACTGGATAATTTTACTGGCATCACGATTCACGAGAATTAAAATTTTACCTATCGAATTGAACTTAAAATTAAAAAGATTTAATACAAGTTATGAAGGGCAAAAGGGTCCGTTCCGTTCCCTGACCCGGTCAACTCCAACACAATTAGATTATGGTGGTCGTGTTGAGTTAATAATAACCTCCCCCAGACCCACTCAGATTCTAACCTGCCCGAACTGCCCGGATCCCGCCTATAAAAACAAATATATTCAGCTAACTCCAAATTCACTTTATAAAACACAATAAATAGAAAAAATGATGAAGAAGCCCTGCGCCGCCCTCATCGCGCTCTTTTGCTTGTTCACCCTCTCACTCGCCTCCCACGCGCCGCCTGAGACCGACGAACCGTCCACCAAGGTCGCCGTACCCAACGGGAAAGACTTCGCCACCGCCGCCGTCGTGGATCTGACCAAATTCCCTCTCCGGTTGATCAACCGCCGCTTCCCGGTCCGATCGAAGCGTCCCTGCCGCCACAACCGGAAAACCCGCCCCGTGGAGATATTTCTCGGGGGTGAGAACGGTGACTTTCAGGAGGCCATAGTTCCCGGGCGGTGGTTGAGGGTGCGCCGCCACCACGAGCACGGCGAGGGTTTCGATCGTGTGGGTGGGGAGAAAGGGGTTAGGGTTATGAAGAAATTGAAGAAGGTAAAGGGAGGTAGTTTCGTGAGGCGCGTGCGTAAATTCCTGGACAATTATTTATAGAATGTCATAATTATGCCGGAGATGAATAATATTTTGTGACACTATTATACTATAGTACATGTATTTGAGACTTTTCTATATTTTTTGTTGACCAACTTTCTTGTATCCTCTTTTGACTTGTGTGTGGGTATTTAAAAAATGTGATTTTGTGATTAAAAACTTAAAATAATAATGTATAATTATTTTAAAAAATAAAATAACGTTGAGTACTTTTTTAAAATGTTTTAAAAGTTTAAATTGTAATTTTAAAGTACAATAGTTAAAAAATAAATAATATTTTAAAAGTGTGCTTATAAATATAAAAATGAAAATGAATGTGAATGAGATACGAACAAAATTAAAGTATGATATTTTAATATTTTAATCATGCATTTTTGTTAAATTATAAAAAAAATCTGAATAATTAATTTGGATGAATGAAATGCTGAGTAATAAAATTGAATGATATTTCAAACCCTACCCGATTTACACAAATTAAATATTCCAGCCCGCCCGCAAAGTCGCATAAATTGAAAACCTTCCCGCCAAACTCCTGCTCCGCCCCCGCCATTTCCCGCCATTATCTATCTCTCTCTTTTTTTTTCTCTTGTCCCCGCCGCTGCACAATATCGCCGATCAGTAAGTTTCAATAATCAATCCATATCCATATCGCACAAGCGAGAGAAAAATAATCGACAATGGTCAGAGAAGAAGCTGACAACATAACCGAAGCCATGGAGATTGACGGAGTGGAATCGGGGAAGAAGTCCGAGATCCCCGATGACTTCAACGCTAATTACCTTAAGTTTTACTACGGTAATATTTTGTTCTTCACTTTTATTCACCCCTGAGGTTCGATGCTCAATTTTTATGATCTTAATTGCTCTCAAACATTTGATTTGATATCGGATTTTTTTTTCTCCACCCCGTTTGATTCAAAGTAGAATCCGATCTACAGACTTTTCTGAATGTACATGACTTGGGTTCAAAAGCGTTTTTTGGTTTGATTTCATCCGTGCAGGAAGGTTTTTCCCTTTTGCCGATATGCATAAATGGATGTCGTATGGAAACGGTGAACCGATTACCCTCTAGAGCCTCAAACTCTTGTAATTGCTGATAATTTATTTGTTGTATTGTGTCGAGTTTCGTAACTTTGTTTCATTGGTTGCTCATTTTTAGACGGAAAGCACCCTGGATGTGACCAATCTTACTTTGGGAGAAGGGAGTTTTCTTTCACTCTGGAGAACGATATATATTTGCGGTTTCAGTCATTCAACGATGCTAATGAACTTGAGAAGGCCATCAAGGAGAAGTGCCCGGTTAAGATTGACATTGGGCCGGTTTATAGTGTCGATGTAAGTACAACATGGTTTACATTGATTGCATAGAGTCGACTGTCATACTTTTACATAATATTTTGAATGTTGCAATTTGAACACATAATCACAGTCGGGCATTTTTTCTTTTAGTGAAGCTAACCTGGATATTGCTCACATCGTCACAACAGATTAATCTTATCAACTCTTCTAAATATTACACAAAATATTCTTAAAACCATTTTGTCTTATAGTCTAAAAATTGCAGCCGTGGGATTTATTTTTCTAAATAATGTAACTATTTATGATGTGTATAGAAAATTTGAGGGTCACATCAACAATTCCAATCATGTCAACTAACTGAGGCATAATGTGAGACATTCAAACTCAAGGGTAGTGTGTAACTTTCAAATGTTGTTATCATCATTTATTATTTTAGTTTTTAGTTTCCTAACGTGCTTGGCTAATGCAAAATCATATATTTTGTTGGCTTTCTCACTAATGAAGCTGTTCTATAATGTGCTGCAGCCTGCAAAGAGGCATGCTTATGCGCAGTCCGGTAATAATGTTTTCACTCCAGTTGAAAGAGAACTTATATTTGATATAGTAAGCAATTTTTCCTCTCTACCTCTCAAGATTTTGTAGTGTGAGCCTGGTGTGCTTGAGTGGAAACCGAAATAAATTTGTGCGCATTTTATGTACTGCAGGATCTATCAGATTATGATGATGTGAGATTTTGCTGCTCAGGAGCTGATGTTTGTTCGGCTTGCTGGCCATTGATGACAGTAGCTATTAAAGTTATTGATACCGCACTAAGAGGTAGACAGGGATATGAAGGTCATGTTTGTGACAAAAGTAGTAGAAAGCCCTAGTAAACTAAAATACGTATCTATGCAGATGACTTTGGATTCAACCACATTTTGTGGGTTTATAGTGGACGTCGTGGGGTCCACTGTTGGGTTTGTGATGGAAAAGCAAGACGGTGAGTAATTATGCATTTATCTAA